>JAKWJD010000406.1:0-75318 GCA_027705065.1 Solanum peruvianum | reverse complement strand
GATGTGTGGGGACTCAATGTCATGGGACCATTTGTGATCTCCTATGGTTAGAAGTACATATTTGTGGCAGTGGAGCATCTGTCCAAATGGGTCGACACAACCGCGATGCTTTAGAATGATGACAAGGGTGTTGCTTGTTTAATGAAGAGAAATATCTTCTCAAGGTTCGGCACACGAGAGCTATCATCAGCGATGCCGGTTCCCATGTGTAAGAAGTTATTTCACGTGCTTCTAGCCAAATATGGGCTTAAACAACACAAGATTGCGACACCTTATCACCTGTAGACTAGTGGCCAAGTAGAGGTGTCCAATAGAGAAATAAAGGCAATCTTGGAAAAAATAGTGAATCCCATTAGGACAGACTGGGCACGAAAGTTAGATGATGCTCTATGGTCATATCAGACAGTTTTTAAGACACCTATTGATATGTCTTCATATTAATTGGTGTTTGAAATGCATGTCATTTGTCTGTTGACCTTGAGCATAAATGTAACATTCTGAAAGTTCATGACTTGGTCTAGAGCGCCACATTATGAACTAAACTATAAAATACTATTTCTAAGACTAAAATAATGTATTGAAACAAAGTAGGAAGTATTATATCCTGAACGTCAAGGGATGACCACGACGTCCGAAACTAGTGCAATTGAACTAGTAAATGTCCTTAAGTCTTTTGAATGATTTGAAGTGTTTTATGGAGTATAAAACTTGTAAAAATAATTTAAATAGGTAAAATGATGTATGTAGGTTCAAAACATCTAGGTTCGACCCCCCAAGGACCGCCCTAGGGGTCCTTGAAAGGACCCCACCTTTGGCCAAACAAGCTTCCTAAGGCAGCAAACAATTAAACCTGTCCACATCGCGGACATGGTTAACCATAGAAAAAAAAGTTTAGGTCCGTCGCGTACTCTACTGCTCATAAATTAATTTTGGAAATCTTGCGGGAACAGCTATGCGACACATACTTGTTTCTTGACAAAAAATCTGAAATTAGAATTCAAGTTTGACTTCACTAAAAGGTCGACTTAAGTGAGGGGTATTTTGGGTATTTTAGGGGAGGGTTATATATTGATTTTAAGTCAGATTTTCCCCACAATTTCCCACTCAAATCAAATCGCCAAATCAAAAGCCAAAAGCTCTCCCTTCTCTCTACTTTCTCTCTCTACTCAACCTCAATTGAAGAAGCTTTGAAGCTTGATGAAGAAGACCAAATTTCCAATTTTTCTACTCAAATTGGAGGCTAAAGTCTTGGCTAAGTATGATTTTTTAACTCTTGGTTTTCCTTTCCTCAAGAGGTCCTTTCAAAGATATTTTCAAACTTGCCCAAACTAGGGTTTTCTCTCTACACATGGATCTTTTTTGAAAAATAAAATTAAAAATCAATAGTGATGAATTATGGTTAATTAATGTTATTTAAGTATACATTGATGGTTAATTCTTACCATTCACCCATATCTTTCCCAATCTCACGAAGAACTTAAATTGATATGGTGAATTGTGGACATGATGAATATGTTGATTTATTATATTGATTTTAATTATGTAATTGCTTATTGAATTTACCTCGTCAATGCATTGATCATGTATTCTCTGGTAATTTGAGTATAAAGGCAATGAAAAAGGTAAGAAGGTATGACGATTGATTTTTCTAGAACTCAATTATGAAGTATGAGTTACTTAGATTATGATGCTTCTATGTCTAATGTGTGGTTGTGCTGTTGATAACAAGTAATACTCATCCTTAGCCCTACACGATTGAATTTGTTATGAAGTATGAAAGTGTGATATGGTATGATCATTATATGATTGAAAGTAGTGTCTTATGATTATAATAAAGTGCTAAGTGAAAGGTTTACTCACTTGTTTGTGGATTGTAAAGTGAAAGGATAGTTCTCATTTATGAATACCTATGAGCTATTATGATGAGATGTTCACATAGGGGTCTCAAAGACACTAATGTGATCTTGTATAATGAGTATGATGATTCAAAAGGGAATAAATTCTTAGCACATAAAGAAGAATGTAAATGAGATCGAGGTCTCACGTTTTGTAAGTCCTGCCTCCCACATGGATTTCCTCATGTTTGTAAGTCCAATTTACCAAGATATATATTGTCTCATGAAATGGAAACCTCCACGTTTAGCAAGTCAAGGTTTCAAGTAGCAATCTCCTCGACCCTTAACTATGTTACCACATAGGACTATTGCTTAGTGGATCAACCTAGATAGCTATGTACGAAAGGTTACACCTTAGGCGAGTGTTAACCCTCTCTTTTTGGTGTGGGAGATAAAACATCAGATTCCATGTAGCTCACATGGTCTCATGTCGGTTATTGCACTTCTTTCCCTAATGTAAAAGTAAATAAATAAGTTAAGTATCTGAACTCTTATTAGGTCTTAAGGGATACTACATAGTGTGAGGGAGTGTATGAGACTTCCTTTATACATTGCACATGTGTGATCCTAATGGATAATATTAGTAGTGTTCTTGTATGATTTAGTGGATTTTATGTGGTGTATGTCAAGATATATATATGAACTTATGAATCAAGCATGTTATGATGAAATATGAGGTATGTCATATGTATGAAGTAAGTGCCTAATGTGATGCTTAGCTTTGGATAGAGTTATAGGGTTCTATTCTTGGTATTACACAAGTGTTGCTTTGGTTTGCTTAAGTGATGGGTTAATATCATGTTGGGTTGACTTATGATGATTTCAGATATATGTGCACGTTGAGTTATTTAATATTCTGCATGGTTGTGACAAATTGTGCCTTTTCTTATGCATTGATGATTTTATGCATAGAAACCATACTTAGTACATGTGGTTTGTACAAACCCATATTTCTTCCCTTTTCCCTAACATTGTAGGTTCCAGCCATTGAAGAACTTCTAGGACACTTTGCAATAAGACTAGGATTTTTCCTCCAAGTTGTACTTCATTTTAGATGGTTTAATGTGAGAAAAAAGATTAGGCTAATTCTTATGTATTGGTTATGTTGACTAAACGAGAAGCCTATGTAAGCTTCATACGCGAGGAGTCTAAGTAAACTCCATATATGATATGTGAGAGGTCTATGCATACCTCAATATGTAAAAAGTTCTAAATGTTCTGCATTTTTGACCTATGATATGTTTTGACGAATGCAAAGGGCAAGTCTAAGTCCTCTTTGAGGATGAAGACGCCAGTTATGTCTAGGGGGTGCTGCTCAGTCATGACAAAGTTGGTATCAGAGCATGAGATTGAATGATCTTAGTATTGATGTCTCACTAAACCACGTCAAGTAGCGTCCTAGTCATGATTGTGAAGCGTGCCACATTTATGAATGAGATGCTATGTGATGCTTAGGAAAATCTCATCTTGTTGGTATTCTTGAAGTCGTGCCTATAGACTTTTTACTCTACATGTCCTTATCTTCTGACCTGTTCCTTTTGCTTATAGGTAATGAATACAAAAAGGAATAACGCTTGAAGGGTCGAGGAGGAGAATGTGAATGAGTCGGTTCCCATACGGCTCCTCAAAACCCTCAAGTTCCGATTGAAGAAGGAGCTATTTCTAATATAGAGATAAGGGAGACTATTCATGGCTTGACTCAAGTGTTGGCTACTCAAGTGGCTAGGTATATTAGGGTACAAGTGAACCCCAATGCTAGAACCACTGCATCAACGATAAGGGATTTCACAAGGATGAATCCCCCTACCTTCTTTGGCTCCAAAGTGCAGGAGGACGCCCAAGGTTTCATTGATGAAGTGTTCAAAGATCTAAATGCTATGGATTGTCATCTCAACAAAAAGCGGAACTAGCTTTCTACAAACTCAAGGATGTGTCACAAGTTTAGTATGAGAAATACATGGATGAGAGGCCGGTTAGAGAAGGTTGTATTACATGGGGGCTTTCAAGACAACTTTCGTTGATAGGTTCTTACCCTTGGAACCAAGAGAGAAGAAAATGCAAGAATTCATAAACTTTTGCCAAGCGGTATGAGTATGAAGGAGTATAGCCTCAATTTCTCTCAACTACCTACTATTTTAGCGGATTATAGGTCTACTATGAACAAATTTGTTCTGGGGATATCCGATCATGTGGTTAATGAATGTAGGCTGGCTATGTTTATTCCTTATACGGTGTGACACTTCGAAAATAAAAGACATGTTATAGAGACTAAAAAAAGTTTCATAAGGTCTATTTTAATGAATATAGGTCATTTAGGGAGTCTAGGAACCAAAACGTCCAAGAACGTCCATGACGTTCGGAAAGTAGTTTAAGGAGGTACTAGCGTGTATTAGCCTACTTGACTAGCTTTTAGAAGTCAAAAAATAATGAAAATTTGTTGAAGTGTGTCTAACATGTGTTTAAGTGTATTCATGCTCGAAACGTCCGGGTACAACTCCCCAAGGACCAACCAAGGGCCCTTGAGGATGACCCTTGCAAGTGGAGTCAAACAGTGCCTGGGCAGTGTGCACCCACGAAAGGGCATCGATGGGGTGTCTATGCCAACCGCCGACCAACACTTATACAATTTTTTGGAGTCCCTAACCTGCACAGTCTTTGACAAAAACGACGAGTGTGCAGCACGGAGAAAGTACCAGTCGTCGACTCACAAACGGACCATCGACGAGGTTTCGTTTGTTAGGGTCCAATTTTCCTACACATTTTAACTTAGTCTAAAACAATTAATTAAGGGGTTTGGTGGTTATTTAGGGAATAAGTAAAGTCTAATTAACTTAATTACCCCCCATATAAAGATCCCAACCCCATTAGTCTAATGATAACTCTCAAAACAAAACTCTCTTCCTTCTCTCTTCTTTCTCTCTCTATTAGAAGACACCATTGAAGACAAGCTAGGGGAGATATTTGGGGGATGTAAAAGGATGATTTTACCATCAATTATTCATCAACCATTGAGGTATGGTATCTAATTCACCATTGAGACCTCTTTCCTCAAAGGGTTCCTTCAAAGTATTTTCAAAAGTTGAGTTTTCATGTGGGTCTTTCTCAATCTCTAAAATTATGTTATGAATTGAATTTTTTATGATTTATTTTGTATATTATGAGTATATTAACATGTATTCTAACTTAAATATGATATATCTTGATGTTTGGTCTAGTTTGTAGATGATGACCCTTAACCTTTAACCCTAGGTTTGATCTTGATAGGAATTAGGTTGTATTTGGTTTAATTGACTTGGTGATTGGTTGAATTACTACTATATGATGTTGTTACACTAATCATGAAAAAAATTAGGGTGATTTCTAGTCTTTCATGCTAGTTCTTGAGAAGATGATCTAGGTTATAAAGTGTGTTGTGAATTGACCTAAGTATCTTGTCTTAAGCTATGATCTAGTATTGAATGGTGATGTAGTAATTCTTCTAGCCTTGCTATCATATTGATTATTTACTTATGATGATGTATAGCCAAATCACGTTGAATTGAGAGTTTATGGTAAGACCTTGATGATGAACTATGAAGGAGACTTGGTAAAGTCTTATGATCTCTATCCTTTACTTCAAATTGTGGTTAATTGTGATTAAGTCATGATGTTGTATTGGAGTATGCCTTGTATTAGGATTGATAGGGTGGTATTATGTTGAGTCGAAATGTCTTGATTATGATTGTGAGGTGTTGGCTAAAGGTGTAAATGTTATAAGGAGGGTGAATGATTTACTAATATGCCTTTTTATGATATGAAGATATTGATGTGCTAACCTCACCTATATGGATTGTTATTAAAGGATTTATACTCATGAAATTCTTATTGATGTATTGATGATGATGATTATACAACAGGGTAGACCCTATGACCTAAACTAAGCTATGATTGATAATAAAGGCTTAAAGACATTTCAAAAAAGGACTCTAGCTTAGCACCGAGTGAACAAAAGTGAGGAGGGTCCCTTCATACATAGGGAAGGTAGGATCAATAATGTACTCTTTAGATTGGAGACTACAATTCATGTAGCATAATGAGGGTCCCGACTATATTTCCTAGTTCTTGAACTATGTTACCCCCATAGGAATACTAGCTAGTGGACCCACGTAGTTTCTATGTTTCATGTTTTGGTACGACCATGGCAAGTAGTAAGCCTTCATTCGGTGTAGGGTTTTATGACACAAGATTCCACACTAGCTCATGTGGTCTCTCTGAGTTAGGGAAAGCTGTTTCCAAACATGTAAAACGAACTAAGGTGTTGAACTCTAACTAAGATAACCTAAGGGGTATAGCTTAATCTAGGTAGGGGTATGAGACTCTACCTAAGCATTGCACTAGTTAGCCTTGAGGGGAGTCTTAGGAGGATGTTCTTATGTATTGAAATGCTTATAATTCTATATGACATGTATATGATGAACTTGCACATTGTTGATACTATATGTTGATTAGTTCACTTATGAATATGTGTTGGTTTATATTGTTAAATTAAGATGATATGTACACCTAAATTCCATGTTAAGTGAAGTAGGATGTTATTTATGATTCTTGTTGAGTTACTTGGTTGAGTAATGTTATGGGGCTTTACTTGGTCATTTCATTTGTTGACTTGATAAGGTTCATGGGTGATTGACTTGCTTTGGTTATGTTTAAATATACTCTTATTCATGTTTTTTTAAATATGATTTGATGATAGAGTTACTTGAATATATATCTAATTTATGATATGCATGGTTTACTTGACTGGACTTGATGATGTTGGTTTGGTAATATACATGCTTATGACTTAGTGAACATGTCCTATGGATTTGTATGTCTTATTAAATGTGCATAAGTGTTTCAAAGTAAATTGCATCTTTATGAAATGTCCTTTTTCCTAGCATGATTTCAAAGTATGTTTTCATATGGGGCCCATACTTCGTACAAGTGGTGTACTAACCTCATTTTTTCCCTTTTCCCCTAACATTTTAGGTTTCGGTCGTTGAAGTGCTTTGAAGACGGCTCTAAGAAGGCTTGGATCTCTTATTCATCCAAGTAGGGTAGGTCCTAATTTTCTAAGGCCATTATCTAGCTTATGGAGTTTGCTTTTAAGTTAAAAACTTCTATGGTTCTTTCTTTCCATTTAGTATGAAATATTGTATAGACCACGTGAGGCCTTTTTACTTGATGTATGGGTTATTCCTAAGTTCTTACAATCTTATTAGATGGTTATGAGATGAGACGACTATTATGAATATTATGTCTGTTATACTTTATATACTTATGTGCAATAAAAGTAGAAGACTAAGTTTTCTTCCTACACAAGGGTCTATGTATACTCGATATATATATGTTTATTTATGTAGAGGTCTATTTAAACCTCCAAGTACAAGTATTGAAAAGTTTTAAATTTTTTGCTAAATTTGAACTATGAATGCAATGATGTAAGTTAAGAGGCTAGTCTTAGTACTTTAAAAGGACGATGACATCGGTTACGTCTAGGGGGCAAACCCGGATGTGACAAACTTGGAACGTCTGTGTAAGTTCCTATTCATAATTGTCAAGCGCGCCACACTTATATATAGGAACCTACGTGATGCCTAGGAAACTCTAACTTTCTTGGAAATCAAATATCGTGCCAATAGAGTATACCTATGATGTGCTTTTGCATCTAATCCTATTATTGTGATTATATGAAATGAACACGTGAAGGAATTGAACACGAAGGGTTGAAGAGGATATTGCCAATGCAGAAGCTCTTCTCTATGGTTATCAAGTTCCTTTTCTGGAGGAAGGTGAGAATGATGACCAAGCCCCGGTGAATCCTATTCTTTTGACGGATGAGAATATAAGGGCCACTCTTCTTTATATGTCCCAATCAATCACTACCCAAGCACAATCCATGACAGCCAAAGATAATCGGGAGGTTGTACCCCGAGCTCATCATCAAGTTGCTACCATGGCTTCCCGTCTAAGGGATTTGTAAGACCCCAAAATGAATTAGGTTTTCTAGAGCCTAACATGCTCGTATTAAGGTTATATGGTCCTAAAATTAATTATATTATGGTTTAGAGGTAGTGTGTAAAGTTTGAAGTCATTTGGCAGTCGAACATCAAGGGACGACCAAAACGTTCGACGACTAGTCACCTATGTGTCTCATGTGTCTATGCGTGTTTATATACTATATGATATGAGCTTATAAAGTATTAGAATTATTTAAATTATTTTTAAAGATGGTATATGTAGTTTCTAAAAATATTGGATTTCAAAATACCAAGAACCTCTAAGGTGTTCGAAAGATAGCCCTTTAGACGCTCAACGTGTGTCTTGATGGGGCCTAGCCTGTTTGGATGAGTTGCGTGTATTTTTTTTTGTGAAACTCATGTGAGAGGTCTAAAAATTGTAAATAGTTGTATATACATTTGAAACTTCCGGGTACAACTTCTAAAGGGCCCTGCAAAAGGCCCCACAAGAAGGACCCAAGGCTGGTCGAGACACTGCCTTGGCAGTGTCAATCGATGGACCAAATGACGGCCAGTTGGTCAACCAACGTCCCATAGGTTAGGTATCATAGATTGGTACTTATCTTGGTCAGTCTCAACCCAAAAATTGGCCAAGGACCAATCAACAGAAGCCAAAGGATGACCAGTAGACTGACATACGGCCAGTCGATGGGTCCGTTGTTTGGTGGCCTGTAAGCAGTTGTCTTGCATCTGTTTCATTAAAGAAAATTCACACCACATCATAAAATGATTCTAATTAATTAATTTACCCATATTTGGGTGTATATAAAGTGTCAAACACGTGAAGATCCCATCAAAATCCTTTCCCACGAAATTGAACTTTCCCTCCAAAATATTCTCCCTAGAAACCACCATTTTTGGTGAAGCTCAAGAACATCTTGTATCTTGGATTTCCTTGAATGAATCACTAAGTTTTAGAGGTTTTCAACTAGACAAAGGTATGTTGATACTTCATCTCTATGTAACCTTTCACTTGGAGAGTTCTTCTCAAAGTTTTTAAAGAAGATTTTATGATCAATCTTTCAATCTAGCCATGGGTTCCTTCTCAAAAACTTTTTAATGGTTAAATAAATATGAATTTACTTTATTGTAATTTTTTGATTTTTATTTTACTCCAATTGCATGATGAACCCATGACCCTTCCCAAAATCGATTTAGCCCTTGCATGAGCATTTGTGATCATGGCTTGTTCTTGATTGAATTGTGATTCTATTACATTAAATTAATTATATTTACTGTTATTTACGTTAATTGATTTTCAATTGATGATGAAGAATCCATATGGACCAACATATGAAGAGTTGAACATGTTTAGTCTAGTTTTCCATGATTCACTATAATGCTGGTCTTTTTATGATTTAATGTTGAATTCGAATGGGAGTTGCTCATTCTATATACTGCCTTAGGATGATCACTTGGTTGAATTGTGAATATAAATATGGTATGATCTAATTAAAGAAGTCTTGGTACTAATTGATCTATGTGCTTATAAGCTATTAAGTAGTAATTTATGATTCACTGTAACATGCATTTTTAATGATTTAATGTTGAAATTGATTAGGTTAAGATTCTTAAAGCTACTATTTTAGGTTGATGTTATGAATGACTTATGGGTATAAAACCTTGATAATCAAATCAAAGGAACCTTGATAAGGATTAATCTACATGTTTTAACCTTAAAGTTGCTAATGCTATGAACATAATGTGATATCCATTTAGGGTAGATGAAGCATGATTAAGTTTTGATTATTATGGCTATAGCTACTGTCCTTGGTTGAATATATTGGTATATTATGAATTTTAATCATTATAAACAAAGTAAAGTTTATTAATGAGTGATCTATGACTCTCTACTTTCTAGTATATATGTGATGTCTTGTATCATGTTATAGTATGATCTTGTAGCGACTTCTACATGGTTTATTTATGATTAAAATACATATATATACTGACCTATATATTATTGTTGATGAACATGGTGTATTGATCAATGATGATCAAAGGGTGAAAAATTTGTAAGCATGCTTATCTCTTCTACTTTCCTTATAGTATTGTAGTTGATGAAGCCTTGTATGCATTGTGTGGTATGGTCCACTTATGGTGGCGGTGGTTACTTTATCGTCATTATATATGTGTTGACCATAGTCTTGAAGGCAAATGTGACGATTATATGAATGAGTGGTTATGATGATCACTTTATGTGTAACTTGTGCCTAGTCTTGTAGTTGAGTTGTGAATCTATGTTATGTTACTATTGTTATGAGCATGTCAAGAGTTAGGTAATATCATGTGTAGGTGCTGCCATTAATAAATTTTAAGTATTGATGACCCCTACCCATGTACCCCTATTCAAATGTGTGAATAGCTAATGTTAAGGAGCCTTAAAGTAAATATTAAGATTGTCTTGTCTCCTATACTAAGTTGTGTTGTGTGGTCTATATTTGAAAGTGTAATGTGGTCTAAGAGGTGGCTGACTCAATGAGTTGTTGATAGCCATTATGTGATCATGTTGACCAATTACCCAAACTCTCGTACATTATGCATGCTTACAATGTAGTCATGTTCATAGTGTTTAATGAAAGGTTGTTCTCATTTCACTAGTGTTCTACTACTATGCATGTAAAGTATATGTATGTGAAAATGTTATGTATTCTTTACTAGGATTACTTGATGGTGTAGTAGTATGAGCAAGGGTATGGGACTTTGCCTATGCATTGCTGATACGCTCAAACTTACTTCTCAAATGAGAAGTAAAGCGGTCGCGTCAAGTAAATAACCCACTAGTGAGGTTGGGATCGTTCCCACGAGGAAATAGTCTAGACTTAACTTCAACTTGTGTATTACTATTGTTCGGTTGATGACTTCCTTAAAAAGTAAAAGCATAAAAGGGGGGTTTGTATTTCCTAATAAGTAAAAATAACTAACGAACTTCACAGAGACACTAACACACAGCTTTTAATTTGGGTTTTAATCAATTAATCAAAGTAACTAGGGTTTACGTGTTCCCCACAGGTTCATAACTTGATAATTCTAACTATAACAATTCTTTCCTAGTATCTTGCATGCAAATGATAAGTTATGTATTTCTAAATCCTTGGTCCGGCATCTAGAAAATCTCACTCCGCACCTTGGTCCGGCTACGTGTGTTGCTTTCCTAACTCTTATCTTTACCTCATATTAAGCATCATATTCGATATTTGACTAGTTATTACCTCGTACCAATAAATACTAGCCTATTAGATAGTATACACTAAATCTATGTTAATAATTCTTTTCCTATTATCTACCTCCTTGGTCCGGCAAGTAGCATTAAGGCGAGTTCTAACGTTGATCATCCGTTAAAAGACTTCTAAGCGAAAGAATTATTATACATGCAAGACACTATTCTAGAATTGTTATTTTATTAGGGTTTATCTCATTATTTGCCTATGGTTCCCACAACCCTAGTTATGGAGTTTAGTTACTCATAGCCATAAACACAATATTCAAATATGTTAAATCAGAATTCATGTACTTACTTCAATGAGAAAGAATAAAGTCCGAAAATTTGCTTGATTAATCACCAAAAATCACTTGTAAGAATCTCCAAAAATCAAACACTATTACACAAAGTCTAATAATATGATGTCTAATCTCACAGAGTCTAACTATATGGAATTTAATAATCTAAGAGTCTAACCTCAAAAATGAGGTTTTTCGAACTATTTATAAAAAATAAAAACCTAATTAAACAAGGATTCTAATTGCTGGAAATCTGCCAAAACGCGGCTGGGTCGACGGACCACGCGACGGACCGTCGTGGTCACAACGGACCGTCGTGGACTCCGTCGTCCCATACTTGGTGCATTTTCTTCTGCTGCTTTCTTCATTCCCCTCGACGGCAAGTGTGACGGACCGTCATAGGCACGACGGTCCGTCGAGGGTCTTCGTTTCAAAATACTTCAACTCTTGAAATCTGGGTACTGGGATCACTTCTCTGATCTTCACGACAGACCTGCAGGACGGACCGTCATGGCCATGACGGACCGTCACAAGCTTCGTAATCTCACACTTGGTCAGAATTCCCCATCTTCCTTCAGTAGCTGCACTACGCTGCCACCTACGGACCGTCACAAGCACGACGGACCGTCATAAGCTCCGTAGGTGGTCTCTTCTGCATTTTTTCGCTCAAAATCTCCGCATTCAGCTCTAGACAGATTTCCTGCAAAACAAAGGGAAACTTATATCAAAATTACTACAAAAAGGCTTTCGGACACACTAAACTTAAGGAAAAAGTATTAATTATACCGTGAAACCACGGTATATCAACACCCTCAACTTAAATTTGTTGTTTGTCCTCAAGCGACGCACTATGACTCACTACACAATCTTTGTACAATAGTATTCATGTTTTATCCTTTGCAATCATTTGGCTATCAATCCCGATTAATCTCATCAAATCTATGCATGCTATTACTATTAGGCTTGAATTTTGTGGGATTCGAACATGATACAGACTCACCATGCACTAACACCTATCCTCTTCAATTTCTCACCGAGGTGCTAACAATTCCGGTATTGCAACTAGTGTCCTCACTTTAGAACAAAATCCTCATTTTTCACACAATGATTTCAGTTTGAGTATAAGGATTACATTTCAACACTCGCTCTCAGAACAAAGTCACACTCATTCATACCTATTGCCATAAGCTTGCCCTTATTTTCACTGCCTTAAGTTCGCTATACAACTCTTAGGATCACGATAGGACTTTTTTAGCTTCTAACTTAGGCTCAGAGTCAGGTATGATATATTTAGGTATACTTTAGTGGCTTTTTGACCTCCTTGACATATCGGCTAAACCTTCCACTTTCTATCACTTTATCTCGCCCAGTTTCTCCTATTCTTTCACCTTGCTGTTTCCCTTCTTTCTTCATTTGTGTAAGTGACTCTTTTCTTTTCTTGTTTGTAATTCTTGAATATTTCTTTTTTTTTTTCTTTCACGAGTTCTTGAGTCACTTTACTTTTGTTCTTCTCTCTCTTTGTTCTTTCAACCCCACTTTCCAGAGCATTCCTCAAAACAGCCACCCTCAACTCATGGCTTTGCCATGAGTCAAGGTACACAATACCCAAAGTCGGGTCAGGGCCATAACAAAGGTTGTTTATACATTAGCCACCCTCAACTTATGCTTTTGGCATAAGCTGAGGTGCACATGTCCAAGGAGGGACCAGGGCCAACATATTGTTCCCAGAAAAGATCAGTTCGGGTGAAAAAGAAAGGACTTTTTTTTAAGCTCAAATTATTTGGATCAAAGAAGGATAACTTTCATTTGGTTTCTTTTATTTAGGCTAGAAATGGGCTATATTGAATAAGGGCCTATGATCCTTTCCTAATTATTTGTTACAGCTTACTTTTAGCAGGACTAACCAGGCAAGTTCTAGCTCAGTACCAATAGTGGACTATTCAGCTTTCCTCACACTCACTTGACATCTCATCACTATACCAGATTATCAGACACCTAGTTTGACTTGAAGATTTAGGGTAATGCAATGGTGTAACTCTATTTCATGTTTAAAGCCACACAATTATCAGTTACTACGCCTAGTCATGCAACATTTTCTAGTTTTATCGGGATATCATTTTAGCCATCATGCTTCAGAGTTAAACTATGTACAAAAGATATAACGTGCCGGTTCAACAGAAAAAGTAATCAGTCTTTTGGGGAAAAAGAACACAGGCAAGAAAACCCCAAAAGAGGATAGTGAGTTGGGCTACTCAGACTTCACCCTAACACTCACTTTCCATTCCATTACCCCACCCCCAACAAAAAGCATGCAATTGTTCCCATGCATAAAAAAATCTAAAGATTAGAGGGGTAGGTGAAGCAAACATGTGGCGCATAGCGCCGTCGATCAGCAAGCTGGTGGGTCCGGTTTCCCGGAACCCACAGCCTCTGCAATCTGGACACCCTCAGTGGTGTCCTCAGCAATCTGGACACCCTCAGTGGTGTCCTCAGCAACAACCGCACCCTCAGTGCCTCTGGCGGTCTCTACAGTGCGGGAGCTAGATGCCCCAGCCGCTATCTGCGATGCTCTGATTTGGTGTGCCTCCGCCTCAGCAAGTGAGGCTCTTCTCGCGGCCTCCATCTCTCGGCGCTCCTTCTTCCTTGCTCGCGCCTCATCTTCTGATCGACCCCTACGCCTCTTGGCACTCTCTCGAGGGGAAGGTGGGGGAATGTCTGGAGTAGGAAACAGGGCCGCCAATACTGTATCCTTAGCAGGCTCGACAGACTCCGGCACTCTTGCCTCTAGGATCGTGTCGATGTCTGCACGAAGACTGTCGACTGCAGCCTGAAGAGTCGACACATCTAGCGGAGGGGCTGGTCGAGCTAATACTCTCAATTCAAAGGCATCTAGGCGCTGGTTAACCTCAGCAATCTTCCGCTGCATCTGCCTCTCCATACGCGCTTCAGACTCAGCAATAGACTTCTGCATCCACGACTGGATATGATGCAGAAGAGTGGCCATTTGTGCCACCAGTTTTTGGACTCTAGCAAGCGGGGCCGGTGTCGGTAGAGGGGCTGTGCTACTACCCGGATAGATAGAATCGACCGGGGTAGTGTCTGTGGATGCCTGTGTAGCTGTGCGGGCCTGGGCTACCGAATCCACAAGATCATCAGCAAGAGGGGGCAGCTCTGGATGGGGCCCTCTGCGTGGCGCCAACTCATTGGCCTCGTCTCTGATGAGGCCGACGTCTACGGTCCCCTGCGGGGTCTTCAACTGATCTATGTGCCATATGGGCAAACCTGCAGACCTGCAAAGGGCAAAGATCATAAACGGGAAAGGGTAGGTAGTAGTGACCTTGAATTCCCTCTCGTGCATGACTGCCTGGAGAAGCCATGCGAAGTCCACCTCGAAGCCGGCTATCATCGCCGCCATCAACATTGCTCGATCCCAGGTGACGATGTTATCAGCAGCTGTGGGGGAAAGGCAGTGACGGACGAGCAGCCACAAGAACTTTGCAATGAACGTGAGGTTGGCCTTCTTGATGGCCCCCTTCGGCTTAGTGACCCAATCGGCACCCTCTCCGTCGACTGATAGGTGCAGGGCCATGCACCTCTTGGTGGTCTCTCTCAGTGCCTACTCGAGCAAGAACTGTCCATCCTTTACTATCTGCCAGCGATAGTCAAACTCGGCAGTGATGGGGGTCCGCGTAGCATCTGCACTCTCGCGGTATAGAAACCGGCGGATAGCTGGTAGAGAAATGTCAACCTGCACGCCCCGGACTCGAACCTGCTCCAGTGGGGCCTGTTTAGCGGGAGCAGCCCGCCTATCGATCTGTGATCGCAGAGTCTCTACTTAGGATGCATAGAACTCTCGGACCACTTCCTCGTTGTATCGTCCCAACAGACAGGCTGTCCACTCTAACGATGCCTGGTGAATATGTTGTGGATCTCCGGCATCGATGGGAGACTCCCTGTAAGTACCCCCCGCCGCTCCAAGGTGAGTGTCCGAGTCATTACCCCTTTACCCCTTTATCAGTAAGGAATTTTGCGTCGGAGTAAACTTGAAACTGGCCTTCGACGCACCACGGTTTGGCTGGTCAGAGGCTGGGGTGGGGACTGGGCTGGTGCGCCGGATGTGAGTCTGAACTGTCAGCCTCATCAGACGAGGCCGACGCTGCAGCTGTGGCGGGTGCGGGAACCTCAGCAGAGCCTGAAGCTTCCTCGGACCAGGATACTCCTAAGGAGCCAGACGCTCCTTCCTCGTTTGTGGCTGACGCAGAGGGTGTGCCGTTCAGTGTGCGCTCCTCATCAGACTGGGAGGCTGTGACTACGCCGGACGCCACCGTCTTGGGTGTGGCTCTGGGGGCACGTGCAGCACAGGAAGGTGCGGAAGTGACTGGGGGCACATATTCAGGGTCCCGCTCATCATCAGACCCGATGATCAAGCGTGCAGACAGGGCAACAGACTTGGATCGCCCGCATGCGTAGGCTCGGTCTTGCTTGTGTGCCATAGTAGATAGTACCTGAAAAGGATCACTATTAGTACGAGTAATGGCAAACAAGACAAGCAAGCCCATACAACATAAAACATTTAAAATAGTGTGTTAGTGATGGTGACTGTATCACACGACGGGATGGATGACGGCTCGTCGTGGATACGACGGACCGTCATGAGGTCCGTCGTGTTGTACTTAGTCAATGTATATAGAAAGAACCCTGAAAGAGGGGTCTCTCCATCATGACGGTCAAGCAAGACGGACCGTCGTTGGGACGACGGTCCGTCATAAGAGTCCGTCGTAGGACACTAAGAAAATGTTGGGAGACCCTTATCAGAGGGGTCTCTGACCATCTTGACGGTCGTGCAGGACGGACCGTCATGGGTGTGACGGTCCGTGGTAAGAGTCCGTCGTAGGACACTTAGAAAATTTTTGGAGACCCTTACCAGAGGGGTCTCTGACCATCATGACGGTCGTGCAGGACGGACCGTCGTGGGTATGACGGTCCGTCGTAAGACTCCGTCGTAGGACACTTAGAAAATTTTGAGAGACCCTTAGAAACAGGGTCTCTGACAACCATGACGGTCGTGCAGGACGGACCGTTGTGAAGAAAACGGTCCGTCATAGGCGTCGTTGGGCAGGGGTGCTAGGGCTTGTGCAACGGACCCTACGACGGTCCGTCGTGTGTGCGATGGGCCGTCATCGGGGTCTCGTTCTGAGTAGCAGTGTTAGAACTGGGGGTACCCTACGCATCCCCGATGAACCCACACGGTTGTGTAGTGTTGTGGACCTATATGTGTCTATCCCAACGACCTAAGAAACTACCAAAGCAAAATCACCCATGCCTAGGGTTATCAACATGGCACATACGAACATTTTGAACCTAGGTTTAGACATAAGCATATAAAAGAAACAGGATACGACTAAGAACTGAGCTAATACTAACTACAAAACCAAAATGCAAGATAAATAAGTATAAATGTAGAGACACATACCTTGGAAATGGAGAAGAAAACAAACGGAGAATGATTCTGGCAAGGTAGACACCGACAGCAGCAGCACCGACACAGTAGATGATAATGATAAGGCTTAGGAGGTTTTTGGGAGCAATGATCAGTGAGGGGAAGTGTGGAAGTTGAAAAGAGAGGGGAGATGAGGGGAATAAGGAGTAATGGGGTGGAATATGGAGGGGGGAGTATAAACGGTCAGATTTTGAAAAGGGTCCATCCGGGTCGGGTCGGGTAGATTCATTAATCGCGCGACGGTTCCCCGACGACGGTCCGTCGCACTTGCAATGTCCCATCGTAGGTTCCATTGTGTGTGTCCTAATTTCAAAAATGACAGAAATACGTACCTAGTGTGACAGATGAATACGACGGTCCGTTGCATTCGCAACGGTTCGTCGTTGTATCCGTCAGTGGCTACTGCGGAGTAGTTTTCTGCAGAATTTCCTGGTGATGTGCTTGCAAATTTAAAACCTATTAATAGAAAAAATGCTACCATTATTAAAAAGATGATAAGTATTGGGTTGCCTCCCAACAAGCGCGTGATTTAATGTCGTGGCACGACTGGGGACCCTTGATTACTCAGACTTCATCAAGATGGTGTGTCTCTATCGCTTCTTTCCCCGATGCTTTATGCCCAAAATAGAGTTTTATTTTATCTCTGTCCCTTTAAAACCCGCACTCCCTCCTTGGCTTTTAACTCCACTGCTCCATGAGGTAATACTTGGGTAATCAAGTAAGGTCCAGTCCATTTGGACTTGAGCTTGCCCGGAAGACAAGGTGACCCAGAACTATCTACAAGCACCAAGTCTCCAACCATAAACTCTTGTTTTGCAGTTTTTTGTTCATTCCCCTTCTTCATCTTGTCCTTGTGGGATATGGCAGATACCGATTGGAGCTCACCACTCTGCCTCATGGTCCTACAAATGTTGAAGGTCGCTTCTTCATTATTCAACCGAAATGTCATCTGTCCCTTCTCCATATCAACTAAGGCTCTACCTGTAGCAAGGAATGGCCTCCCAAGAATGATAGGCACTTCAAAATCGACCTCGCAATCAAGAATAACAAAATCAGCCGAAAGATGAATGACTCCACTTTTACTAGCACATCATGGAGTATCCCTATGGGTCGTTTCACTGTCCGATCAGCCATCAGTAGCCGCATCGCAGTGGGTTTTGGATCCCCCAAACCCAACTTCTTGTAATTGAGAGGGGCATGAGATTTATGCTTGCCCCCAGATCACATAATGCTTTCGCAAAATGTAATGACCCAACTGTACAAGGTATAGTGAATGCACCCGGATCTTCTTTCTTTTGCACTAGGATCTTGTAGCAATAGCACTACAATTCTGTAATCTATCATCATCCTCAAAAGTAACCGATCTTTTCTTGGTGACCAGATCTTTCATAAATTTGGCATAACCGGGCATTTGTTCTAGAGCTTCTACCAAAGGGACATTGATAGAAAGCTGCTTCAACATTGTTATGAAGCGCCGGTATTTACCATCCTCGGTCTTTTTCACTAATCTTTGAGGGAAAGGTGGTGGTGGCCTAGGCATGGGGATTACCTTCACAGGTATTTCTGCATCTTTTCCATTACTTTTCTCTGCTTCACCATTACCTTTTTCACAATATCATTATCCTTTCTCACATTTTCCTCAGTAGATGGAATAGGTGGGTCAATGGTTTGCTTACCACTCCGAGTAGTGATTGCCATACAGTGCGCGTCATTCTTTGGATTTTGGACAGTGTTGCTAGGAAGAGTGCCCGGTTGCCGTGTGTTTACTGTCGCAGATAATTGGGGGGCCATTTGCAATTCAATCTGCTTAATCGAAATTGCATGTGTATCAACTTTTTTCCCAATACTAGCTAAGTCACCCCTTAACTCTTTGATGTTCTCATCACTAGCATCGAATCTCCTCATCATTTTGTGCAACATGTCCTCAACTCGCGCCATACTATCTCCACCATCCCTAGGAGTAACTTCACGATTTGGGAAGGGATATAGGGCCCATTCCTATCATTTCTGTTACCGTAGTTACCCCTGTTGAAGTTGTTGTCGTGGTTACCGTCTCGGACATAATAACCCTCACGGTTGTAATTACCATAGTTCCGACCTTGGTTCCCTTGACCTTGGCGCTAATTATCCTGATTTGCGCCTTGGGCGCCTGGTCGGAAACCCCCCATCTGTTCATTTACTGCATAGGAATCCTCCGCTCAAATAATAACACTCATCGATTGGAGGTGGTAGTTTAGCCAAGTAGTTGACTGCATTAATCTTTTCTGCACCCCCAACGACATGTTTTAGTACCAACCCAAGCTCAGTTCTCATCTGAGCCATTTCTTCACGAATATCATCTGTGGCTGGGTTGTGAGTGGACTGCACTGCGAAGGTGTTTCTCCCTGTATCGGACTTCCTAGTACTCCAAGCTTTGTTGTTACGGGAGATTTTCTCTTATTTCTCAGCAATCTCAGCATAAGGGCATTCTCCATAAGATCCACCTGCTATAGTGTCCAACACCGCTTTATTGTTATCATCCTGTCCCCGATAGAAGCATTCCTTCAGAGACTCATCATCAATACGGTGATTTGTAACACTTCTCAAGAATGAGGTGAATCTATCCCAAGAACTACTAACTGACTCTACTGGTAGTGCCACAAAGTTGTTCACCCTGTCTTTGTGGTTTAATTTCTTGGAGACCGGATAGTAGCGTGCTAAGAAGACATCCCGTAGTTGGTTCCAAGTGAAGATGGAGTTGTATGGGAGCTCAGTGAACCACATAGCAGCCTCTCCCGTCAGTAAGAGAGGAAACACTCTAAGCCCTATCACATCTAGAGCCAAATCAGGCCTCCCCACACAACTTTTACAAACTGCCCTTACCTTAGCTATATGGGCATGTGCATCCTCAGAAGGTAGCCCTGAAAGCAAACCTTGGCAGTGAGCATTTGCATCAGACTACTAGTTACACAAAAGTGTGGCCTGTGGGTAGAGAGAGAGCAAAACTAGTGGCCCATCCGAATCTGCTATGTTATCATAGCCTCTGTAGTATGCTTGGGGCCGTGGAGCGGGATTATGTCCCCTC
Source organism: Solanum peruvianum (assembly GCA_027705065.1). Taxonomy (NCBI): domain Eukaryota; kingdom Viridiplantae; phylum Streptophyta; class Magnoliopsida; order Solanales; family Solanaceae; genus Solanum; species Solanum peruvianum. Next base: position 55,320 of record JAKWJD010000406.1, on the reverse strand, counting down.
TGTTGATGTTCACCCGAGCATCGGGTAACATCTGACCATGAACATCAGCCAGAGCTGGGATGTTTGGTTTGGGTCCTCATCATTGATCCCAAATTACGATTTATGTTTCGCAGTGTACGCTCTAGCTCATGATCGTAGGGAAACAACGGTTCTCTTCCCTTCCGTGTATTTGGCATACAAGGAGGATAGTTCTGAAAAGAAATCAAAAACAATGAAACAAAATAAAATCAAGAAAATATCAACTAAACTATAGTAAGAAGTTCAAGTTAATCTAAAAGCTAAATTCCCCGGCAACGGCGCCAAAATTTGATACACTCAAACTTACTTCTCAAATGAGAAGTAAAGCGGTCGCGTCAAGTAAATAACCCAACTAGTGAGGTTGGGATCGTTCCCACGAGGAAAATAGTGTAAACTTAACTTCAACTTGTTATTACTATTGTTCGGTTGATGACTTCCTTAAAAAGTAAAAGCATAAAAGGGGGGTTTGTATTTCCTAATAAGTAAAAATAACTAACGAACTTGACAGAGACACTTAACAGCTTTTAATTTTGGGTTTTAATCAATTAATCAAAGTAACTAGGGTTTACGTGTTCCCCACAGGTTCATAACTTGATAATTCTAACTATAACAATTCTTTCCTAGTATCTTGCCTGCAAAGTGATAAGTTATGTATTTCTAAATCTTGGTCCAGCATCTAGAAAATCTCACTCCGCACCTTGGTCCGGCTACGTGTGTTGCTTTCCTAACTCTTATCTTTACCTCATATTAAGCATCGTATTCTATATTGACTAAGTTATTACCTCGTACACAATCAATACTAGCCTATTAGATAGTATACACTAAATCTATGTTAATAATTCTTTTCCTATTATCTACCTCCTTGGTCCGGCAAGTAGCATTAAGGCGAGTTCTAACGTTGATCATCGTTAAAAAGACTTCTAAGCGAAAGAATTATTAATACATGCAGACACTATTCTAGAATGTTATTTTAGTTAGGGTTTATCTCATTATTTGCCTATGGTTCCCACAACCCTAGTTATGAAGTTTAGTTACTCATAGCCATAAACACAATATTCAAATATGTTAAATCAGAATTCATGTACTTACTTCAATGAGAAAGAATAAAGTCCGAAAATTTGCTTGATTAATCACCACAAAACACTTGTAAGAATCTCCAAAAATCAAACACTATTACACAAAGTCTAATAATATGATGTCTAATCTCACAGAGTCTAACTATATATAGTTTAATAATCTAAGAGTCTAACCTCAAAACGAGGTTTTTGAACTATTTATAAAAAATAAAAACCTAATTAAACAAGGATTCTAATTGCTGAAATCTGCCAAAATGCGGCTGGGTCGACGGACCACGCGACCGACCGTCGTGGTCACAAAGGAACGACGCGTCGTCCACTGTCTCACTGGTGCATTTCTTCTGCTGCTCTCTGCTTCATTCTCCCTCGACGGCAAGTGTGACGGACCGTCATAGGCACGACGGTCCGTCGAGGGTCTTCGTTTCAAAATACTTCAACTCTTGAAATCTGGGTACTGGGATCACTTCTCTGATCTTCACGACGGACCTGCAGGACGGACCGTCATGTCCATGACGGACCGTCACAAGCTTCGTAATCCCACACTTGGTCAGACTTCCCCATCTTCCTTCAGCAGCTGCACTACGCTGCCACCTACGGACCGTCACAAGCACGAAGGACCGTCATAAGCTCCGTAGGTGGTCTCTTCTACATTTTTTCGCTCTAAATCTCCGCATTCAGCTCTGGACAGATTTCCTACAAAACAAAGAGAAACTTATATCAAAATTACTACAAAAAGGCTTTCGGACACACTAAACTTAAGTAAAAAGTATTAATTATACCGTGAAACCATGGTATATCAATTGCACATGTGTACCTTGATAGGATAGTTCTAGTTTTTGTTTCTATATGTATGAATATGTATGTATAAACATGTGTGACTTAATGTGTTATGTGAAAGGTTTGCTCACATTATGTGTACACACACAGATGTATGAAGATCTAGTCAAGAGAGGGGACTTGAATGGTGGTACTCATGTATACCCTAAACTAGATGATGCTCTACATATGCTATGTTCATGTGAAGGGATTCTTACATGATTTAGGTTGATGAACTTTCATCTATGACCTATGAGTTAATCATATGAGAGGATGACTCTCCTAAACCTATGTTTTATAAAGTAAAAACTATAATAAAGGTTTTCAATAAAAGGAACTTAGCTTAGCACCGAATGAAAATGAACATAAGTGTATGTCCCTTCCTATGGTAGGAAGGTAGGTCACCATAAACCTCATGGGGTGGATAGCCTCATGACACAAAAGGGTGTTAGATTGATGTTTCCATAGGTGAAAACTACAATGCCTATCTTTGAATAAAGAGTGTTTTCACATGTACCCCCAAGTTCCATAACTATGTTGCCGCCATTGGATATTAGCTAGTGGATCCACCTACAAAGCTATGTCATGTTTGGTTCTACCTTCTTTCGGTGTGGGGTTTTATGACACCGTATTCCATGTATAGCATCACATGGTATATGTTGGTTAAGGCTATAGTTTCCCTAAAGTAAAATGGACAATGGAAGTAAATGACTAAGATCCTAACTATAATGACTTAAGGGAGGTTACTTACGATAGGTGGAAGTAATGAACCCATCTAGACATTGTACAAGTAGCTCCTTAGGAAGTTATTGGAAGGTGTTCTAATGCATGTCACTATGTATGTGTTCTTTATGCATGACATTGTAGCATTTTTATATTTGTTATGAAGATGTGCATGATATGAGTCTTCATGCATGATGTTGATCTAGTTGACTATATGATGAAGGTCTTGCTTGACGTAAATGAAGTGGTCTCCTCTTACTATGTTTATATATGACTTGGATGTAAAGGCTTGTGGTCTCATGATAGGTTTACTAAGTATGTGTGACGTTATGGGGCCTTACATGTACATTGTACTAGCAGACTTAGATTGGGGGCATGAGTTAGGTCTTATAAGGTTCTATCTCAAGTAAAATATGTATATGTGCATAATGACTAGGAGTTCACTGTAAGGTCTTTATAGTCTTGACTTTACTATGTCTATGTTATACTATACTTCTATGATGGTACGTATTGTCTTGTGTAGATGATATGTATGTTTCCTTGTGGCCTTAGGCTATGCATTGAACCAAGTATCACTGATGGGTTACTTGAGAAATGAATGAATAAAAGAGAACAGGGTTCACTGTTATGAGAAAAAGGGCTTACTCTAATGTGCCTTAAAAAGCAATAAATTCTAGATGTGATCTTATGTGATGTTAACCTTTGAATATCTTTATATTAATTATATGAATAATATAAATGCTATTGTCTAAACGTTTTATAAGATTTACTCAAAAGGCATGAAGTATGATTTCAAGAAAATGTCTTTTTTAAATGCATGTTTTTTCATGGTTGCCATACTTAGTGCATTCTTGTAATAATCCCATTATTCTATACTTTTTACACAAAGTGTAGGTTATGGATGCTTAAAGTATGTCTTGAATGGTGAAGAGCATGATAGATAATCCCCAAGCTGAATGAAAGGAATCCTTAAGTTCAAGGATCTCTTACTTATGTCTTCACTGTAAAGTGTTTAAATAATGTTTAGTTATTTCTTATGTTTTAAGGGTCGTGTGTCTAATGTATTCTAATTTTGTTGAGTCTAAGATGACAAAGAGACTTAGATTCTAAATATGTATTATATTTTATATATATGAAGTTAATTTTCTACCATATGATGTACTATGAAAAGTTTTAAATTTTCCGCTGAATTTACTATGTCAATAGGATGAATGATAACTATGGGCTTGTATAAGACCTCCGAGAGGTCAAGTACGCCATGTTACTTCTAGGGGGTGCTCCCCGATTTTGACTGGATTTCACTCAGATAAATCATCCTATGTTTTATAGGTCCAAGGTTGAAGAAGACCCCCAGGAGTTCATCAATGAAGTCTACAAGATAGTACTGTTGTTTACAAGTGAGAAGGTCGAGTTAGACACTTATCAACTCAAGGATGTGGCTAAATCATGGTATGTCTAATGGAGGTATAATAGGCCATTAAGAGGTGGTCCGGTGACTTGGGAGATCTTAAAGAAGGCTTTTCTTGATCGGTTATTTCCTAGGGAGATGACGAAATATAAAAATTCTTCTTAAAATTCACTAAATTGTTGAAATATGCTCCTTATTTTGTTTCCGATCCTAAATATGAAATGAGCCGCTTTGTTACGTGGGTGTCAGATAATTTGCAAGAGGAGTGTCATTCAGCTATGCTACATGACAACATTAACTTTTTCCGTCTTATGGTGCATGCCAAATATGTGTAAGAGGCAAGGTTTAAGAGTAAGAGTAGAGATGCTAAGAGGGAAATATCTTTTGATGGAGGTTCTTCAAAGTATAGGCTTGATATACAGAACAAGCCTAGATTTAAGAAGCGGGTTTCTAATCAAGTCCCTTCCAAGTTGCCTAAGGCTAGTGGTAATAGGGTGTCTAAAGTTAAGACTAAGAAGGGAAAAGGTACTAGTTCACCAACCGAGAAGCCAATTTGTGGAAAGTGTGGCAAGAAGCACTATTGTGATTGCCTTAAGGGGACGTGAATTCTTTTTGTTGCGGTAAAAGTGGGCACAAGGTTAAGGATTGTCCTAATGTGAGGGGTCAAGACAAGGGTAGTGGTCAATCTCAAGCAGGTGGTTCAAATGAGTCTCTAAAGAAGAACCACTATGATCTCCTCTCAAGGGGTGAGAAAGAGACTTCTCCTAACGTGGTGACCAGTATGTTGTAAGTCTTCTCTATTAATGTATATGCTTACTTGATCCTGGTGCTACTTTATCATTTTTAACCCTCTAGTGCCAAAAAAGTTTGACATTTTGCCCGCTATTTTGCATGAACCTTTTATAGTGTCTACTCCGATGGGTGAGTCAGTTGTTGCAAAAAAAGTGTATAGAAATTGTCCTATAATGTTGCCCAATAGAGTTTCTTATGTTGAACTAGTAGAACTTGATATTCTTGATTTTGATATTATATTGGGTATTTATTTGTTGCATGCTTGTTTTGCCTCTATTGATTGTAAAACAAAGGTAATGAAGTTTAACTTTCCAAATGAACCCTTTGTTGAGTAGAAGGGGGGAAATTCTTTTACTAGAGGTCATATCGTCTCTTGTCTAAAAGCACGCAAAATGATCTCTAAAGGTTGTCTATACCATATTGTAAGGGTCCAAGATTTAGACTCCGAAATTCCTCCCATTGAGTCGGTCCCCATAATGTGTGAATTTCCGGAGGTCTTTCCTAATGAATACCTGGTATTCTTTCCTAAAGGGAAATTGATTTTGGTTTCGACTTATTACCGGATACAAATCCCATTTCAATGCCTCCTTATCGGATGGCTCCGGCCAAATTGAAAGAGTTGAAGACTCAACTCAAAGATTTACCACACAAAGGCCTAATTAGGCCTAGTATTTCTCCATGGGGTGCTCCGGTCTTGTTTATGAATAAGAAGGATGGGTCCGTAAGAATGTCTATTGATTATGTCAACTCAATAAAGTAACAATCAAGAAAAAATATCCTCTCCCTTGGATTGATGACTTGTTCGATCAACTTCAAAGGGCAAGTTACTTTTCTAAGATTGACTTGAGATCGGTGTATTACCAACTTAGGATGATAGGGAGGATATACCAAAGATGGAATTTTAGACTAGATATGGTCATTATGAGTTCTTAGTAATGTCCTTTGCTCTCACAAATGCCCCAAAATTTTTTATGGATCTCATGAATAGGGTGTTTCGAAATTACCTAGATTCTTTTATCATTGTTTTCATTGACGACATCTTGGTATATTAGAAAAATGAGGGTGAGCACATGAACCATTTGAGGGTGGTGTTTCAATTACTTAAATAACATCAATTGTTTGCCAAGTATAGCAAATATGAGTTTTGGTTTAGGTCGGTGACATTTCTTGGTCATATCATCTCTGGTGAGGGAGTTGAGGTTGATCAAAGGAAAACGGAGGCGGTGAAAAATTGGCATAGACCTATCCATCTAACATTAGGAGTTTCTTGGGTTCAGCGAGTTATTATAGGAGGTTTGTGGATGGTTTGCGTCCATTGCATCTCCCTTAACTACTTTGACCCAAAAGTGTAAGAAATTTGAGTTGTCGGAGTCATATGAGAGAAGTTTTCAAATTCTGAAGGATAGGCTTACTTCCTCTCCGGTGTTGACTCTACCTGTGGGTACAAAGGGTTTCGTTTTATGTTGTGATGCATCCTCAGTGAGTTTAGGGTGTCTGCTTATCCAACATGGGAAGGTGATAGCCTATGCTTCTAGGCAACTTAAGATGCATGAGAGAAACTTTCGAACTCATGACCTTGAGTTAGGGCCGTGGTATTTTCCTTGAAAATATAGAGGCATTACTTGTATGGTGTCCATGTTGATGTGTATACCCGACCATAAGAGTCTCCAATATGTTTTTAACTAAAAGAAGTTGAATCACTGATACGCTCAAACTTACTTCTCAAAGAAGAAGTAAAGCGTTCGTATCAAGTAAAGAACCCAACTAATTAGGTTGGGGTCGATCCCACGAGGAAAATAGTTCAGACTTAACTTTATTCTATTATTACTATTATTTTGTAAACTATTTCCCTAGAAAAAAAGACAGAAAAAGGGGTTTTTATTTCAAAATTAATGAAAATAATTAACTAAATTAAATTAAAAAACTAACAGATTCAAATCTCGGAGCTTAATGAATTAATAAAAGTAACTAGGGCTTAAGTGTTCCCTACAGGTTCCTAACTGGATAATTCTAACTATAACAATTCTTTCCTAGTATCTTGCATGTAAAGTGATAAGTTATATATATCTAAATCCTTGGTCTGGCATCTAAAAAATTTCACTCCGCACTTTGGTCCGGCTACGTGTGTTGCTATACTAACCCTTACCTTTACCTCATATTAAGCATTGTATTCGATATTTGACTAAGTTATGACCTCGTACCAACCGACACTAGCCTATTAGATAGTCTAAAGTAAATCTACGTTGATAATTCTTTTCGTATTATCTACCTCCTTAGTCCGGCAAGTAGCATTAAGGTGAGTTCTAACGTTGGCCATCCGTTAAAAAGACTTCGAAAAGAAAGAATTATCAATACATGCAAGACACTATTCAAGAATTAATATTTTAGTTAGATTTTAACTCATTATTCACCCATGGTTCCCACAACCCTAGTTATGGAGTTTAGTTACCCATGGTTATAATCACACTATTCATATATTTAATATAAGAATTCATGCACTTACTTTAATGCGAAAGAATAAAATCCAGAAATTCACTTAATGAGTCAACAAAAACACCAACAATAAATTCCAGAAAAAGTGTATCAATTATTGAAATTAATTCTACAATACTTGAACAACAAAACTAAAAATTATCAAAAAGTCTCAAAGTCTAACCCCAAAAATGAGGTTTATCGAACTATTTATAATAAAAGAAAAAACCTAATAAAAGAAGGATTCTAATTACTGAAAATCTGTCCAAACGCGTCTGAGTCGATGACCTCATGACGAACCGTAGTGGTCATGACGGGCCGTCATGGCCTCCGTCGTCCCATACTTCACAAATTCTTCTACTGCTTTCTTCATTACCCTCAACGAACATGTATGACGGACCATTCCAAGCACGACGGTCCGTCGAGGGTCTCCGTTCCATAATACTTTTAACTTCTTAGAATTTGGATACTGGGACTACTCTCTGATTACTACGACGAACCAGCAAGACGGACCGGCGTGGCTATCACGCTCCGTCATGGACTTCCGTAATCCCACACTAGGTTAGACTTCCCCATCTTTCTTCAGCAACTTGTCTCCTCACTACAATGCCACCTACAGACACAGACTCGACGGACCGTCATAAGCTCTGTAGGTGGTCTCTTCTGCATCTCTCGCTTAAAAACTTTCGCATTCATCTTTGGACAGATTTCCTGCAAATAAGAGAAACTTACATAAAAATCAATACAAAAAGTCTTTTGGACACACACTAAACTTAATGAAAAAGCATTAAAAATACCGTGAAACCACGGTACATCAACACCCTCAACATAAATTTGTTGTTTGTTCTCAAGCGCGCACTATGACTCACTACAAAATCTTTGTACAAGAGTATCCATATTTTTACTATCGAAATCATTTGGCTATCAATCCCGATCATTCTCATCATTTTTATGCATTTTATCACTATTAGGCTTGAATTATGTGGAAGTAGACCATGACACAGACTCACCATGCCCTGACACCTTTCCTCTTGAATTTCTCACCGAGGTGCTAATATTTTCGGTATTACAACTAGTGTCCTCACTTCAAAACAACATCCTCATTTTTCACACAATGATTTATGTTTGAGTATAAGGATTAGTTTTCCACACTCACTCTCAGAATAAATTCACATCTCATTCATATATATTGCCATAAGCTTTCCCTTATTTTCACTGCTTTAAGTTCGCCATACAACTCTTAGGATCACGATAGGACTTTCTTAGCTTGTAACATAGGTTCAGGGTCAGGTAGGGTATATTTAGGTATACGTTAGTGACTTGTTGCACTCCTTGGCATATCGGCTAAACGTACCACCTTTTTATCGTTTTATTTTGCCCAATTTCTCAATTTTCTTTTTATCTTGCTATTTCCCTTTCTTATCCTTATATGTAAGTGACTTTTCCTTTTTTTTGTCACTTCTGTTTTGTTCTTTTTTTCAACCCCACTTTACGGAGTATTCCTTATAACAGCCACCCTTAACTCATGACTTTGCCATGAGTCAAGGTTCACAATACCCACGGTTGGGTCAGGGACACGACAAGGTTGTTTTTTGCATTAGCCACCGTCAACTTACGCTTTTAGCATAAATTGAGATGCACATATCCAAGGAGGGACCAGGGCCAACACATTGTTCCCAGAGAAGATCAGTTGGGGTGAAAAATAAAGATCTATTTTTAGGCTCAAATCATTTGGATCATTATGGGATTAACTTCATGTTTTTTGGGCTCGAGATTGACTATTTCGAACAAAGGCATATGATCTTTTCCTAATTGTTCATTTTGGCTTACTTTTAGCAAGACTAACCAGGCAAGTTCTAGCTCATTCTCAATGATGGATCCTTCAAATTTTCCTCACACTCACTTGACATTCATTACATTCCCAAATTATTAGACACCTAGTTTGAGTCTAAGATTCAAGGTCATGCAGTAGTGTATCTCGATGTCATGTTTAGAGCCACACAATTATCAATTACTATCTATGTAATGCTTAGAGCCACACAATTATATATTACTATGCCTAGTCATTCATCTTTTTCATATAATGATATCATATTTGTTTTAGCCATCATGCTTCAGAGTTATACTATGTACACAAGATATAACATGCCGGTTCAACAATAAAAGTGATGAGTCTTTTTGGGAAAAAAGAACACATGCAAGAAAACACCAAAAGAGGATCATGAATTGGGCTACTCAGACTTCACCCTAGCACTCACTTTCCATTTATCCCACCCCAACAAAAAGATATGAAATTGTCCCCAATGCATAAAAAAACAGAAAATATGAGACTGGTAGGTGAAGCAAACCTGCGGCGCAAAGCGCCGACAATCAGCAAGCTAGTGGGTCCAGTTCCCCGGAACCCACTACTTCTGTAGTCTGGACACCCTCAGTAGTGTCCTCATCAGCAACAACACTATCAGTCGTGCCTCCCGCTGTCTCCACATCTCTGGAACTAGATGCCCCGGCAGCTGACTCTATAGCCCTAATCATATGTGCCTCCTCATCAGCAATAGAGGCTCTCCTCGCAGCCTCCATCTCACGGCTCTTCTTATTCCTTGCCCTAGCCTCATCCTCCTCTCAACCCTGTGTCTCTTTGCATACTCTCGAGGGGTAGGTGGTGGAATCTCTTAAGTGGCGAATAAAGCAGCCAACACTGTGTCCTCAGCAGACTCTGAAAAGGGTCTTATGACTCAAGCACCGTAGCCTCTAGGATAATATCAAGATCTGCGCGCAAACTCTCAACCGCAGCCTGAAGGGTTGATACGTCCACCGGAGGGGCTGTCCATGGTAGCACCCGAAACTCAAAATCGTCTAAGAGCTGATGAACCTCCGCGATCTTCCTCTCTGTGTGCTGTTCCATCTTACGCTTCAAGCGCTCCTCCTCCTCAGCAATAGACCTCTGCATCCAAGGCTGGATGTGATGCAACAGTGTGGCCATTTGATCCTCTACTTTCTGGACCCAGCAAGCGGCACCAGAGCGGGGGAAGGGGATGAGCGAGAGGAGCTTCGGGCAGTGCTACTACCCGGGATAGACTCGACCGGGATAGTGTCAGTGGGTACTGAAGTAGCCTGCGTAGCCTTTCGAGCATGCGCTCCAGTATCAGCCAGATTCTCACAAGGTGGAAGCATCTCTGGATTGGGCCCTCTACATGGAGCCAACTCATTGGCCTCATCCCTAATGAAGCCGATATAACCATTGCCCTGCGGAGTCTTAAGGTGATCAATGTGCTAGATGGGCACACCTGCGGACCTGCATAATGAAAATACCATGCACGGAAAGGGTAAGTAGTGGTGAACTTGAAAGCCCTCTCGTGCATGACTGCCTTAAGAAGCCAAGCAAAGTCAACCTCAAACCCGGCCATCATCGCTCCATCAAAACTGCGCGATCCCATGTTACTATATTATCTGAAGCCGTGGGAGAGAGGTAGTGGCGGACAATCAACCATAGAAACTAAGTCGTGAAGGTCAAGTTAGCCTTCCTGATAGATTTTTCGGCTAAATTACCTAGTCGGCAGCCTCTCCATCAATAGATAAGTGTTGTGCCATCCACCTCTTGGTGGTCTCTGTCAGCGATGGCTCACGCAAGAATTGTCCCTCTTTAGCAATTTGCCACCGGTAGTTGAACTCGGCGGTGAGAGGGGTCCTGGTGGTATCAACATCCTCGCCGTACAGATATTGACGACTGTTAGGTGGGGAGAGTAGCCTGCCTATCGATCTGTGATCGGAGAGTAGCCACATAAGAGGCGTAAAACTCTCGGACCAAATCCTCACTGTAGCGGCCCAAAGAACGAGCCCTCGACTCTAGCCGGTGTTTGGTGAAGAGAGTGTTGATATCTTGCATGGTGGGGAGACTTCCCGTAAGGAACCGCCTCTCCAGTGTAAGGGTCCGTGTCTTGACACCTTTATCATTTAGAAGTTTGGAGTCTGAATACACTTGGTATTGCGCGTCGACACACCACCGGTTGGGATGGTCAGCAACCGGGGCGGGAACTCCAATTGGTTATCCTGCAATGGAATCAGGACTGTCAGCCTCATCAGACAAGGCAGACTGTGTAGCCGTGGCGAGTGCAGAGACTTCTGCAGACCCGAAGGCTTCCTCCAACCACGAAACTCCTAAGGAACCAGACGCTCCTTCTTCTTGTGTAGCTGATCCAGAAGGTGTGCCGGTCAGTGTGCGCTCCTCATCATACTGGTAGGCAGTGACTATGTCGGAAGCCCCTTTTTTGGGTGTAGCTCTGGTTACACGTGCAGTTCGTGCTGGAGTGGAAGTGCCAGGGGGCACGTACTCGGGATCATTCTCATCATCAGATCCTATAACCAGTCGAGAAGATGGGGCGACAGATTTTGAATGCCCACGTCCGTAAACTCGATCTTGTTTCGGTGCCATCAGAGATAGTACCTGTAAAGAATCATTATTAGTAATAGAAAGAGCAAACAAGAAAACCAAAAACGAGATAAAATACCCATAAGAGAAAAGTTGTAATGACATCTCTGCAGTAGCAGTGAAACACGACGGACCAGGTGATAGCCCGTCGTGAGTGTGACAGACCTTTATGGGGTCTGTCATGTCTTAATTTAAAAATGTTTATTTGGAGAACCTTAGAAGAAAAAGTCTCTGACAGTTATGACGGATAAGAAGGATGGACCATCGTGATAATGACGGTCCGTCGTCGATGTCCATCGTGGGGCACTTAGAAAAAGTATGGAGACCCTTAGGAGAGGGGTCTCTGACTGTCATGACGGTTGTGCAGGACGGACCTTCGAGGGTACGGCGATCCGCCGTAGATGTGTGTTAGTGGACACTTAGAAAAAGTTGGAGACCCTTAGGACAAGGGTCTCTGACAACCATGAGAGTTGTGCAGGATAGACCATCGTGGGTACGACGGTCCGTATTAGATGTCCGTCACAGGACACTTAGAAAAAGTTGGAGATCCTTAGGAATAGGGTCTATGACAACCATAACGGTTTTACAGGACGCACGGTTGTGGGAACGATGGTCCGTTGCATATGTCCATTGGTGGACACTTAGTGAAAATGAATAGTGGGGTGTTTGACCCTATGACGGTCCGTCGTGGGTACAACGGTCTGTTGTTGGGATATCGTTCTGTCATTCAGTGATAGAACTGAGGATGCCACAATCATGCCCTGTGACTCAAACGGAATACTTGATATTAACCCACATGTTTCTAACCCAAATACCTAGCAAACTAGCAATTCTAAAACACCGATTTCTCGATTTTTAAAAAGGCAATTCGAGGGACTCTCAACCTAGGTCAGACAAAATTGGATAAAAGAGCAAAAACCCACCAAAAAGAAATAGGCCAATAGTAATTGAAAAATAAAAATGCAGCGTAAATGGGTAGATATCAGAGACACATACCTGAGAAGAGGAGAAAAACAAGCAAGTGAGGCACTCAACAATTAAGAGCAGAAACACAGCACCAGACTCTGACCAGTACAAAAAAGATTTTGGGATTTAAGGAAGTGATGTGGATTAGTTGACAGAGAAGAGGATGAGAAAGGCACGAAGTTGGAAAGGGAGGAAAAGGTAGAAAGAGGGAAAGAAACGGTTTAAATGAAGGGGTGGGAAGTTTAAAAGGTTGAAAACTTTTAAAATTCCCTAGCCGAGTCAGGTCGGGTTGCTGGTTAATGACGCAACGAGTCCCCGACGATGGTCCATCACATAAGCGATGGTCCATCATGGGTTCCGTCGTGGATGCCATGATTTTGAAAATAAATAAAGAACGTACCTGACACGACAAATTCATGCGACGGTTCGTCGCAAGTGTGACGGTCCGTCGATGTATCCATTAGTGAATGTTACGGAGTAATTTTTCTGCAGAATTTCCCGATGATGTGATACCTGCAAATTTAAAATCCATTAGTAGAAAATGCTACCATTACTAGAAAGAAAACTATAGTTGGGTTAGAGGATACGTATTGGGTTGCCTCCCAACCAGCGCCTGATTTAACATCGCGGCACGACTGAAGACACTTGATTACTCTGACTTTCTCAAGATGGTATGCCTCAATCCCTTCATTCGCCAATTCAGCATGCCCGAAATAGATTTTTATTAGTTGTCCATTCACCTTACACCGCACACCCTCCTTGGTTTCCTAGTCAACTTCTCCATGAGCGAATAGTTGGGTAATCAAGTAAGGGCCAGTCCATTTGGACTTGAGCTTCCGGAAACAAGCGCAACCTAGAATTGTATAAAAGCACCAAATACCCAACAATGAATTGTCATTTTTTCAAATTTTAGGTCATGGTACTTCTTCATCTTTTCTTTGTAGAGGGCTGAGCTTTCATAAGCTTTCAGGCAAAATTCATTGAGTTCATTCAACCCAATTAACCGTTGTTCTGCAGCTTCATTCCAATCCATTTTCAACTTCTTCATAGCCCACATGGATTTATGCTCTAATTTACTCGAAAGATGACAAGCTTTCCCATATACAAGTTGTTATGGGTACATACCTATGGAAGTCTTATACGCTGTCCAGTAGGCCCAAAGAGCATCATCAAGCCTCCTTGACCAATCCGTTCTACTAGTGTTCACTGTTTTTGACAATATCTGTTTGATCTCCCTATTTTATACTTCAACTTGCCCACTAGTTTGAGGATGGTAAGGAGTGGCCACATTATGGCGAACCCCATATTTCTCCAATAATCCCTTGAACATTTTGTTGAAAAAGTGGGATCCCCCATCACTAATAATTGCCCTTGGGGTACCAAATTGAGAGAATATATTCTTTTTCAAGAATACAGTGACACTCTTCCCTTCATTGTTTGCGAGGGCGATATCTTCCACCCATTTAGATACATAATACACCGCTACTACAATATACTTCATTCATGAGAACTCACAAAAGGATCAATAATGTCAATACTCCAAACATCAAATAGCTTAATCACAAGAATGGGGTTTAGAGGGAGCTCTTGCTTTCTTGAAATGCCGCCATATCTTTGGAATCTGTCACATGCTTTGGCAAACTCATGAGCATCTTGATGAATAGTTGGCCAATAGCAACGACATTGTAATATCTTATAAGCGGTTTGGATACCACTATGATGTCCACCAACTGGTGAGGAATGGCATGCCTCTAAAACACTCAATATCTCAACTTCTGGCACACAACGCCGAATAAGCCCATCGGCACAACTCCTATATAAGTATGGTTCATACCAAAACAACTTATTCACATCGTACATGAAGTATTTTCTTTGATGAAAGGACAAGTCCAATGGAACAATATCGCTATCCAGGTAGTTTGCAAAATCTGCGAACCATGGAATCAAGTCTTGTGAGGCAGCCAATACATGCTCATCAGGGAAAGTATCATCAATATCAGTCTTATCCCCTAACTCTCTCATAGCTACATCTTCTAGAAGGGACAAGTGATCGACAACTTGATTTTTGGTCCCTTTTCTAGACCTCACCTCAAAGTAAAATTCTTGTAACAGTAATACCCAACGAATCAACCTTGGTTTCACATCCTTCTTTGCCATCATATATCTCATTGCTGAATGGTCAGTATGCAGTATAACTCTAGTACCTAGCAAATAGCAGCAAAATTTTTCAAAAGCAAAGACTACTACATAGAGTTCTTGCTCAGTCACTGTATAGTTCTTCTGGGCTTCATTTAGGGATTTACTAGCATAGTAAATGGGGTGAAGGATTTTGTTCCTTTTTTGTCCCAATATCACACCAAGCGCAACCCCACTAGATCGCATTTCACCTCAAATAGAATGTTCCAATCTGGAGAAATAATGATAGGTACAGACACCAATTTGTCTTTTAGCTCGCCAAATGCTTTAAGACATGATTCATAAAAATAAAATTTACAATCTTTCTCCAGCAGTTTGCACAACGGATGCGCAATTTTTGAAAAATCTTTGATGAATCTCCTGTAAAAACCTGAATGCCCAAGAAAGCTTCTCACACCTTTTACAGACATAGGTGGGGGAAGTCTCTCTATTACCTCGACTTTAGCTCGATCAACCTCTATGCCTTTTTCTGAAATGCGATGACCCAAAACAATATCTTCTTTCACTATGAAGTGGCATTTTTCCTAATTTAGTACTAAATTGCAGTCTTCAAATCTCTTAAGGACCTCAGATAAATGGTCAAACATCGCTCGAATGATTCACCAACCACTATAAAAATCATCCATAAAAACCTCAATAGTATCTTCCACCATGTTGGAGAATATCGACATCATACATCTCTGAAATGTGGCAGGTGCATTGCAACAACCCAAACGACATTCTCTTGAAGGCAAAGGTCCCATATGGACAAGTAAAGGTAGTTTTCTCTTGATCTTCTGGTGCAATAGAAATCTGATTATATCCCGAATATCCATCAAGAAAACAGTACCACCCTTTTCCGGCAAGTCTATCCAACATCTGATCCATGAAGGGCATAGGAAAATGGTCTTTTTCGGTCCATGCATTTAATTTACGGTAATCTAGACACGCCCTCCATCCAGTAACCGGTCTCATTGGAACAAGTTCATTTTTCTCATTGGGGACCAAATTAATTCCCCCTTTCGTAGGTACACATTGAACAGGGCATACCCAACTACTATCGGCGATCACATATATTACTCGGGCATGAAACCATTTAATGATTTACTTCATCACGACCTCTTACATAGGTGGATTTAAGCGTCTATGATGCTCAATACTTGGATTATGATCGAGCATGAGTTGGATTTTATGAGAACAAATACCAGGAGGGATCCCAATAATGTCCGCAATAGTCCACCCAATAGCTCCTTTTGAACCTTTTTAGCACTTTCACCAAACTCTCAACTTGTTTTTCATTCAGGTCTGGTGCAATGATTACCGGCAAAGTGTCAACATTTCCTAAGATTTCATACCTGAGATGAGGTGGGAGAGCTTTTAGTTCTAACTTTGGAGTCTCCTCTATAGATGATGTCACGGGTGGAGACTCGCGATTCTTCATGTCTAACTCATATTTCTTCGGTTTAAACCAAACATCACCATGATCAAGAGCCGCGACTAATGACCCATACTCTTCAATGCAATCGTTATCAAATTCATTATCACTGCCGCTAATGCTTCTACACCTAGACGATCTTCTATTTATGTCTCATATGACTTACCAACTTTGTAGGATATAGCAGATACGGATTGGAGCTCACCACTCTGCCTCATGGACCTACAAATATTGAAGGTCACTTCTTCATTGTTCAACTGAAATTTCATCTGCCCCGTTTCCATATAAACTAAGGCTCTACCCGTAGCAAGGAATGGCCTCCCAAGAATAATAGGCACTTCAAAATCAACTTCACAATCAAGAATAACAAAATCTTCCAGAAATATGAGCGACTCCACTTTTACTAGCACATCGTGGAGTATCCCTATAGGCCTTTTTACTGTTCGATCGACCATCAGTAGCCGCACGCAGTGAGCTTTGGATCACCCAAACCTAACTTCTTGTAAATCGAGAGGGGCATGAGATTTATGCTTGCCCCCAGATCACATAATGCCTTCGCAAAATGTAATAACCCGATTGTACAAGGAATAGTGAACACACCCAGATCTTCTTTCTTTTGTACTAGGGATCTTGTTGCAATAGCACTGCAATGCTACATTCTATCATCATCCTCAAAAGTGATCGATCTTTTCGTTGTAACCAGATCTTTCATAGACTTGGCATAACCAAGCATTTGTTCTAGAGCTTCTACCAAAGGGACATTGATAGAAGGTTGCTTCAACATTGTTATAAAACACCGATATTTACCATCCTCGGTATTTTTCACTAATCTTTGAGGAAAGAGGGGTGGTGGTCTAGGCATGGAACTTACCTTTTTACGCACTTCAGTGTCTTTTCCAGTGTTATCTTCTACTTCATTACTAACCTTTACCACTTTATCATTATCTTTTATCACCTTTTCCTCATTAGACGGCATAGGTGGGTCAATGATTTGCTTACCACCCCGAGTAGGGATTGCCATATAGTGTCCATAATTTTTCAGATTTTGGACAGTGTTGCTAGGAAGAGTGCCTGGTTGCCGTGTGTTCATAGCCACAGATAATTGGGCCATTTGCAACTGAAGCTGCTTAATCGATATTGCATGTGTATCGACTTTTTGTCCAATACCCGCTAAACCACTCCTTAACTCTTTAGTGTGCTCATCACTAGGATCGAACCTCCTCTTCATTTCGTGCAACATATCCTCAACTCGCGCCATACTACCTCTACCATCCCTAGGAGACTTCACAATTTAGAAGAGGAACATAGGGCCGATTCGTATCATTCATGTTACCATAGTTACCCCTGTTGAAGTTGCTGTCCCGGTTGTAATTTCCATCTTGGACATAATTACCCTCACGATTATAGTTACCATAGTTCCGACCTTGGTTTCCTTTACCTTGGCCATTTACCACATAGGAATTCTCCTCACAATAATATTCATCATTTGGTGGTGGTGGTTTAGACAAGTAGTTCACTGCATTTATTTTTTTTGCACCCCAGTGACATGTTTTAATACCAGCCCAAGATCCGTTATCATCTGAGCCATCTCTTCACGAATCTCATCTGTTGTGTGTGGATTGCACTGGGAAGGTATTTCTTCCAGTATCTGACTTCCTAGTACTCCAAGATTTATTATTCCAGGATATTTTTTCTAACTTTTCGGCAATCTCAGCGTAAGGACACTCCCCATAAGAACCATCCGCTATAGTATCTAATACCTCTTTATTATTATCATCATGTCCCAGATAGAAGTATTCCTTCGATGAATAATCATCTATGCGGTGATTGGGGACACTTCTCAAAAATGAAGTGAATCTATCCCTAGAACCTGCTAACTAACTCTCCTGGTAGTGCCACAAAGTTGTTCATTCTGTCTTTGTGATTTAGTTTCTTGGAGACCGGGTAGTAACGTGCTAAGAAAATGTCCCTTAGTTGGTTCCAAGTGGAAATTGAGTTATAAGAGAGCTCAGTGAACCAAATAGCAGCCTCTCCCATCAGTGAGAGAGGAAATACTCATAGCCCTATTACATCAAAATTCAAATCAGGCCTCCCTACATAGCTTTTACACGCTGCCCTTATGTTAGCTATATGGGCATGTGGGTCCTCTGAAGGTATCAAACCTCTTGCAGTGAACATTTGCATCAGACTACTAGTTACCACAAAGGTGTGGCCTTGTGGTAGAGGGGACAAGACAAGTGGCCCATCAGAGTCTGCAATATTATCATAACCTCTGTAGTATTCTTGATGACGTGGAGCAAGATTTTGTCCCCTTTGTTGATTTTCACCAAGATCATCGGGTAATAAATGACCATGAGCATCAACTGGAGTTGGGATGTTGTGGTTTGGATCATCATTGTTAATACCTTTGTTTCGATTTAATGTGCGTAGTGTACGCTCTAATTCGTGGTTGTAGGAAAACAAGGGTTCTCTTCCTCTCCGTGTATTTGGCATACAAGGAAGTTAGTTCTGCAAGAATAAAAAACAATAGAAAAGTAAGATTAAGAAAATATTGACTAAACTTTAGTAATAAGTTTAATTTATTCTAAAAGCTACTTTCCCCGGCAGCGGCGCCAAAATTTAATACGCTCACACATACTTCTCAAATAAGAATTAAAATGGTCTTATCAAGTAAATAACCCAACTAATGAGGGGGATCGATCCCACGAGGAAAACAGTTCAGACTTAACTTTATTCTATTATTGCTATTATTTGGTCAACTATTTCCCTAGAAAACAAAAGACAGAAAAAGAGGTTTTTATTTCTAAATTAATGAAAATAATTAACTAAATTAAAGTAAACAACTAACAAATTCAAATCTCGGAGCTTAATCAATTAATAAAAGTAACTAGGGCTTAGTGTTCCCCACAGGTTCCTAACTTGATAATTCTAACTATAACAATTCTTTCCTAGTATCTTGCATGTAAAGTGATAAGTTATATATCGCTTAATCGTTGATCCAGCATCTAGAAAATTTCACTCCGCACCTTGGTCCGACTACGTGTGTTGCTATACTAACCCTTACCTTTACCTCATATTATGCATTGTATTCGATATTTGACTAAGTTATTACCTCGTACCAACCTATAGTGTACACTAAATCTTTGTTGATAATTCTTTTCCTATTATCTACCTCCTTGGTCCGGCAAGTAGCATTAGGGCGAGTTCTAACGTTGGCCATCCGTTAAAAAGACCTCGAAAAGAAAGAATTATCAATACATGCAAGTCACTATTCTTGTATTGCTATTTTAGTTAGATTTTACCTCATTATTCACCCATGGTTTCCATAACCCTAGTTATGGAGTTTAGTTACCCATGGTCGTAATCACACTATTCATATATTTAATATAAGAATCATGCACTTACTTTGATGAGAAAGAATAAAATCGAGAAATTCACTTGATTAATCAACAAAAACACCAACAATCAATTCAGTATCAATTACTGAAATTAATTCTACAATACTTGAACAAGGAACTAAAAATTATCGAAATGTTTCAAACTCTAACCCCCAAAATGAGATTTTTCGAACTATTTATAATAAAAACAAAAACCCAATAAAAGAAGGATTCTAATTACTGAAAATCTTTCCAAACGCGTCTACGTCGACGGACCTCGTGATGACCGTAGTGGTCACGACGGGCCGTCATGTTCTCCATCGTCCCATACTTCACAAATCTTCTGTTGCTTTCTTCATTACCCTCAACGAACAGGTATTATGGACCGTTCCAAGCCCGACGGTCCGTCGAGGGTCTCTGTTCCATAATACTTTAACTTCTTGAAATTTGGGTACTGCAACTACTCTCTGATTATTATGACGAACCAGCAGGACGGACCGTCGTGATATGAAGGTCCGTTGTGGACTTCCGTAATCCCACACTAGGTCAAACTTCCCATCTTCCTTCAGCAACTTCTCTCCTCACTACGATGCCACCTATAGACTGTCACAGACTCAACGGACCGTCATAAGCTCCGTAGGGGTCTCTTCTGCATTTCTCGCTCAAAAACTTCCGCTTTCATCTTTGGACAGATTTCCTACAAATAAGGACAAACTTACATAAAAATCAATACAAAAAGGCTTTTGGACACAGACTAAATTAAGGAGAAAGCATTAAAAATACCGTGAAACCACGGTACATCAATCACCGACGAAGAAGGTGGCTAGAATTGTTGAAAGATTACAACATGAGTGTTTTCTATCACCTCGGCAAGGCCAATGTGGTTGTGGATGTTCTTAGTCTTATGACTATGGGTAGTATGTCTCACATAGATGAAGCTAAAACATACCTAGTGAAGTATGTTCGTAGGATGTCTAGGTTTGGCGTGAGGTTGGAATATTCTCCGAATGGTGGATTTATGGTCCGTCATATCTCCGAGTCATCATTGGTAGTTGAGGTGAAGTCCAAACAACACTTTGATAAATCATTGATGGAGTTGAAGGAATCAGTCCTTAGCAAACTTAATGAGGCATTCTCCTTGGGGGGATGGTGTTTTGAGGTACCAAGGAAGATTGTGTGTTCTCAAGGTAGATGAGTTGAGGAACCGGATCCTTGAGGAAGCACTGGGTCCCACTACTCCATTCATCCGGGTTCGACAAAAATGTAAGATGACCTTAGGGAAGTATTTTGGTGGTAAGGTTTGAAGAAGGACATAGTGGCGTTTGTTGCTAAGTGTCCAAATTGCCAACAAGTGAAAGACGAACATCAAAAGCCTGGTGACTTACTACAAGAAATCCAAGTTCCTACTTAGAAGTGACAAAACATCAATATGGATTTTGTAGTGGGTTTACCTCGAACTCAAAAGAAATATGACTCTATATGGGTGGTTGTGGATAGGTTGACCAAGTCCGTTCACTTTATTCCAATCAAGTCTACTTATTTGGCGGAAGATTATGCTAGGATCTTCATAGATGAGATTGTGTGTCGCCACGGTATTCCATTATCCATCATATTGGATCGGGGTGCACAATTCATATCTAGGTTTTTGAGGTAATTCCAAGAAGGGTTGGGTACTAGGTGAAGTTAAGTACCGCTTTTCATCCCCAAACGGATGCTCAAGACGAACGTACTATTCAGACCCTTGAGGATATTCTTAGGGATTGTACTATTGATTCCAAGGGGAATTGGGATAAGCATTTGCCTTTGGTTGAGTTTTCCTATAATAATAGTTTTCATTCATCTATCTGCATGGCTCCCTATGAAGCCATGCACGGTAGGAGGAGTACGTCTGTTATTGAATGGTTTGAAGTAGGTGAGCCTTTTCTTCTTGGTCCCGATTTGATTTATAAGACTTTGGAGAAACTTCATATCATAAGAAAACGGTTGCAAATGACCTATAGTCAGTAAAAGTCTTATACCGATCATAGGATAAGGGATTTGGAATTTGAAGAAGGTGATAAGGTGTATTTGAGAATTTCACTTATGAAAGGGGTGGTTATATTTGGAAAGAAAAGGAAAATTGAGTCGTCGTTATGTGGGTCCATATTATATCTTGCAAAGAGTTGGTAAGGTTGCCTATGAATTGAATCTTACTTGGGAATTGGCTCCGGTTCATCCGGTTTTTCCCGTTTATATGCTTAAGAACTGTATCGATGATCCCGAGTCTATTATTACTATTGAGGATCTTGGATTCATGGTGTGAAGGATAGCCTCTCTAATGAGTAAGTTCTGGTTCAAATTCTTGATAGGCAAGTCAAGAAGTTAAGGAATAAAGAGTGTCTTCCGTAAGGGTGTTATGGAAGAATAACATAGTTGAGGGTGCAACATAGAAGGCCGAGGCCGACATGAAGTCCCGTTACCCTCATCTATTTTATAACTAAGATTAGTAGTTCTTACTAATAATGAAATTAATGATGAAAATTGAAGTTGCTTTGATTTTAGTAATGTTTTGCAAAAAATACATTTTTGATATTGTTACAGTATATCATTGTGAAATTATGCATTGGATTTGAAATTTTTCTCTTTGTATTGTTTTGAATTATGTCGTGCATTTTGATATGGTGAGTCTTTAAGGAATAATATGTAGTATGTTGATATGTTGAACTATGACATAATTGACTCAAAAATGCTATGTTGAGCCCTTGCTGTTGTGAGAAGGATATTCCTCATAATGTAATATTGAGCCTCATGTGTGGTAATTGAGGTTTTGAATAACCTTGTGTAAGTGATATGATTGATGTTGTTATGTATTTTTGTTGATTGGGCTGCTAGTCTCGAGTCTATTCCTTCCTTTTAAAGATTTTTAGTGTCATTCGGGTACAAATGTTCCTAAGGGGGGATAATGTAACACTTCAAAAATACAAGACGTGTTCTAAAGCCCGAAGTTGATAATCATTTGGAAAAAAGATAAGAAATGATAAGTATGGAGAGTATCAATCTACTTGTGTAGAAATATGTTTGGAAAGTGGAATTATCCATCAAAATTCGACCCTATTCACCTCAATCCAATGAAAATCGAACTTTGAAAGAAATGATGGATGCATTACTTATAAGTTCAGGTTTGCCACAAGATTTGTGTTGAGGAATTATCCTTACTGCAAAAGGGAACAATAAAAGGTTTTGTCTATTTAGAATGAAAGCAATTTTATTTGTTCAGGGCACAATCCATTCATATGAGAAATATAAAGGAATGAAATCCAACTTGAAATACTTCAAAGTGTGGGGGTCTCTAGCTAAATTCTAAATTCCTATTCCTAAAAGGATTAAAATAGTACCAATGATTATGTATTGTAAAATTAGACTTCTGGTGAAGTCTAAAATATCTTGGAAAGAAAAAACAAAGAGGATGCACTTACTAATTATATCCAGAGGCGTAGTATATGTAAAAGAAAATCTTCTTCTTTCGAATATGATCTGTAACATTTCTTGTGTCGTATATAGACTCATCGCTTTTAAAAGATGGTTTCAATAGTGAGATTGGTTCAATCTTGAGAAATTCGATTGAAAGTTGGTTGCTCTTCCTCCAGGGTATAAACCTTTGGGTTAAAAGTGTTCAAAAGGAAAATGAAAGACAATGGAAGGGTTGAAAAATATAAAGAAAGATTTTTTTTCAAAAGCATTAGACAAAAACAAGGTCTTGATATTTTAGTCACATATTCACCAGTAGCTTGAATTACATTCATTTGGATGTTACTTGTGTTAGATGTGATATATGACCTCCAAATTGATAAAATGAATGTGAAAACAATTTCATGAATAGAGAATTTGAGTAAGAAATTTACATGGAACAACCCGAGGGTTTTGTGTAAGGAAAAGAAACTGTTATTTAATAACTTTATTTCATCATCTATTAATGAGTTATTAATATAAATCCTAACCCTTGACCATAGGGTTTTCAAGAAGTGAATTCAAGAATCTCAAAAGACAATATTCTTGATCGCTCTTTAGCAAGTTAAGGTTCTTCATCAAGATTTGTGAAGAATTTTGTAGACTATCATAATGAGGAACTTAACTCTTTCTTACCCCCTACATCTATATTTTCAGTTAGTAAGATTAAATTAGGGATTTTACTCGAAGTTCATGATTTTTGAATTCATTTGTTTCAAATTTATTGATTATTGATTCCATTTTTGGTATCATTATTTTATATCTTGTTGATGATCATTGATTGATTTAGGGTTCATGCTATTCTACCACATGACCCTCCCCTCTTTGCTAAAGCTATTTAAAAGTCTTGTCAATTTAATTTTTTATGCATTATTTTCATGAGTAAAATGTATTACAAGTTCAAAAGAAGTCTTTCAACAAAGTACGATTTCTTTCAAATGTTACTTCAAAAGAGTTTCAAGAAAGTATATTTTCAATTAAGATGCATATTTTCCAAAAGAATTATAAATAGTTCCTCAAAGTAAACATATGCAGGTTTAAACAAAGTATATTTCTAATATGAGAAATATAATCATATTTTCAGAATAGGACAATCAATTTTTAAAGTAAATTAAAGTTGAGTTTAGTTTGATTTTAAGAAACTGTCACTACCCGAGAGCACCCCTGCGTCGTAACACGCATACTGACCCCGAAGGGCCATCATACAACCTCATAGCATTCATTCACTGCATATATAATTAAAATTGTATGGAATTAATACTTTTTATTTAAAATTATACGAATCAAAACATGCTAAACATTTAAAACATTTCAGCGGAAATCTACTTGTCTTACATGGCCATCTTAATACAATCTTAGAAAAACCAACACAAGTAGGGTCATGGCCCTTTACACTTGAAATAGAAAGAGTCTAATAAGAAGAAGTAGAACAAAACATAAAGCTTCGAAAACGTGTCCGTGAATGATGAGGACATACCACTCTAACTTGGGAGTCTGATATACCGTGGTTTCACGGTATTATTAATACTTTTTCCTTAAGTTTAGTGTGTCCAAAAGCCTTTTTGTGCTAATTTTTATATAAGTTTCTCTGTATTTGCAGGAAATCTGTCCAAAGATGAATGCGGAGGTTTTTGACCGAAGGAATGCATAAGAAACCACCTACGGAGCTTGTGATGGTCCGTCATGCTCGTGACAGTCTGTAGGTGGCAGCGTAGTGCAACTACTGAAGGAAAATGGGGAAGTCTTACCAAGTGTGGGGTTACGGAGTCCATGACGGTCCGTCCTGCAGATTTCGTCATGAAGTTCAGAGAAGTAGTCCAGTACCCATATTCCAAGAGTTCAAGTGTTTTGGAACGGAGACCCTCGACGGATCGTTGTGCCTGTTACGATCCGTCATAATTGCCGTCGAGGGTAATGAAGAGAGCAGTAGAAGAAATTACACGAGTATGGGACGACGGAGTCCATGACGGTTCGTCGTGACCATGACGATCCGTCGCGAGGTCTGTCGACCCAGCTGCATTTTGACAGATTTCCAGCAAATAGAATCCTTGTTTAATTAGGTTTTTATTTTCTATAAATAGTTCGAAAAACCTGATTTTTGAGGTTAGACTCTGTATTTTTAGGTTAGACTCTGGATTATTTGCTTAGGTCCTTGATTATTGTTAGATTCTTGATTATTTTGAGATTCTTTTAATTGATTGTTGGTGATTTTCGTTGATTAATCAAGCGAACTTTTGGATTTTACTCTTTATCATTGAACTAAGTGCATGAATTCTTATATCATATATTTGAATATTGTGATTATGACTATGGGTAACTAAACTCCATAACTAGGGTTGTGGGAACCATAGGTAAATAATGAGGTAAAACCTAACTAAAATAACAATTCTAGAAGAGTGTCTTGCATGTATTAATAATTCTTTCGCTTAGAAGTCTTTTTAACGGATGGCCAACGTTAGAACTCGCCTTAATTATACTTGCCGGACCAAGGAGGTAGATAATAGGAAAAGAATTATCAACACAGATTTAATGTACTATGTAATAAGCTAGTATTGATTGGTACGAGGTAATAACTTAGTCAAATATCGAATGCGATGTTTAATATGAGGTAAAGGTAAGGGTTAGTATTGCAACACACGTAGCCGGACCAAGGTGTGGAGTGAAATTTTCTAGATGCCGGACCAAAGATTTAGAAATACATAACTTATCACTTTGCATGAAAGATACTAGGAAATAATTGTTATAGTTAGACTTATCAAGTTATGAATCTGTGGGGAGCACGTAAACCCTAGTTTGTTTCATTAATTGATTAAACTCCAACATTTGAAGATGTTAAGTGTCTCTTTCAATTTCGCTAGTTATTTTCATTTATTTAGGAATAGAACCCCCCCCCCCCTTTTTTTTTTATCATTTTTGCTTTCCAAGGATGTAATTGACTGAACAATAGTAATAATAGATTGAAGTTAAGTCTAAACTATTTTCCTTGTGGGAACGATTCCAACCTCATTAGTTGGCTTATTTACTTGACACGACCGCTTTACTTCTTATTTGAGAAGTAAATTTGAGCGTATCAAATTTTGGCGCCGCTGCCGGGGAAAGTAGCTTTTAGATTAACTTAAACTTATTACTATAGTTTAGTTGATGTTTTATTGATTTTACATTGTTTTATTGCTTTTGATTCGTAAAGAACCACCCTCCTTGTATGCCAAATACACGGAGAGGAAGATAACCCTTGTTTCCCTACGATCACGAATTATAGCGTATACTAAGCAACATGAATCGAAACTTGGGAATTAACGATAATGATCCAAACCAGAACATCCCAGCTTCAGTTGATGTTCATGGTCAGTTGTTACCCGATGCTCCAGGTGAACACCAACAGAGGGGACAAAATCCCGCTCCACGGACCCAAGCATACTATAGAGGCTATGATAACATAGCAGACTCCGATGGACCACTTGTCCTGCCTCCTCTACCACCAGGCCACACCTTTGTGGTAACTAGTAGCCTGATGCAAATGCTCACTGCCAGAGGTTTGTTTTCAGGGCTACCTTCTGAGGATCCACATGCCCATATAGCTAAGGTAAGGGCAGTGTGTAAAAGCTGTGTTGGGAGGCCTGACTTGGACTTGGATGTAATAGGGCTTAAAGTGTTTCCTCTCTCACTGACGGGAGAGGCTGCTATATGGTTCACTGAGCTCCCTTACAACTCAATTTTCACTTGGAACCAACTAAGGGATGTTATCTTAGCACGCTACTATCCAGTCTCCAAGAAACTAAACCACAAAGACAGAGTGAACAACTTTGTGGCACTACCAGGTGAGTCAGTTAGTAGTTCTTGGGATAGATTCACCTCATTCTTGAGAAGTGTCCCAAATCACCGTATAGGTGATGAGTCACTGAAGGAATACTTCTATCATGGTTAGGATGATAATAATAAAGCGGTGTTGGACACTATAGCAGGTCGATCTTATGGGGAGTGTCCTTATGCTGAGATTGCTGAAAAATTACAGAAAATCTCCCGGAAAAATAAAGCTTGGAGTACTAGAAAGTCAGATACCAGGAGAAATACCTTCGCAGTGCAGTCCACTCACAACCCAGCCACAGATGAGAATCGTGAAGAAATGGCTCAGATGAGAACTGAGCTTGGGTTGGTACTAAAACATGTCACGGGGGGTTTCCGACCAAGTGCCCAAGGCTCAATTAAGGAGAATCAGCGCCAAAGTCAAGGGAACCAAGGTCGGAACTATGGTAACTACAACTGTGAGGATCATTATGTCCGAGATGGAAACTAAAACCGCGACAACAACTTCAACTAGTGTAACTACGGTAACAAAAATGATAGGAATGGACCCTATGTCCCTCCTTAAAATCGTGAAGTTAATCCTAGGGATGGTGGAGATAGTATGGCGCGAGTTGAGGATATGTTGCACAAAATGATGATGAGGTTCGATGCTAGTGATGAGCACATTAAAGAGTTAAGGTGTGATTTAGCAAGTATTGGGCAAAAAGTCGATACACATGCAATATAAATTAAGCAGATCGAGTTGCAAATGGCCCAATTATCTGCGACTGTGAACACACGGCAACCGGGCACTCTTCTTAGCAACATTGTCCAAAATCTGAAAAATGATGCACACTGTATAACAATCACTACTCGGGGTGGTAAGCAAACCATTGACCCACCTATGTCGTCTAATGAGGAAAAGGTGAGAAAGGATGATGATAAGGTGGTAAAGGGTAGTGGTGAAGCAAAAGAGAGCACTGGAAAAGATGCAGATGTCCCTATGAAGGTACTTTCCATGCCTAGACCACCCCCACCCTTCCCTAAGAGATTAGTGAAAAAGACCGAGGATGGTAAATATCGACATTTATAACAATGGTGAGACACTTTCTATCAATGTCCCTTTGGTAGAAGCTCTAGAACAAATGCCTGGTTATGCCAAGTTTATGAAAGATCTGGTTACAAAGAAAAGATTGGTCACTTTCGAGGATGATGATAGACTGCAGCATTGTAGTGCTATTGCAACAAGATCTCTTGTACAAAAGAAAGAAGATACGGTTGCGTTCACTATTCTATGTACAGTCGGGTCATTACATTTTGCGAAAGCATTATGTGATCTGGGGGCAAGCATAAATCTTATGTCCCTCTTGATTTACAAGAAGTTGGGTTTTGGTGACCCAAAACCCACTGCGATGCGGCTACTGATGGCTAATCGAACAGTGAAAAGTCCTATAGGGATACTCCATGATGTGCTAGTAAAAGTGGAGTCATTCATATTTTGTGAAGTCGATTTTGAAGTGCCTATTATTCTTAGGAGGCCATTCATTGATACAGGTAGAGCCTTAGTTGATATGGAAAAGGGGCAGATGAAATTTTGGTTGAACAATGAAGCAGCGACTTTCAACATTTGTAGGACCATGAGGCAGAGTGGTGAGCTCCAATCGGTATCCGCCATATCCCACAAAAAAAGATGAAGAAGGAGAATGAACAAAAAAGTGAAAAACAAGAGTTTATGGTTGGGGATTTGGTGCTTTTAGACAAGTCTGGGTTGCCTTGTCTTCCGGGCAAGCTCAAGTCCAAACAGACTGGCCCTTACTTGATTAACCAAGTATTCCCTCATGGAGCAGTTGAGTTAAAAGCCAAGGAGGGAGTAAGGTTTAAGGTGAATAGAGAACGAATAAAACTCTATTTTGGGCATAATGCATCGATGAATGAAGTGATAGAGGCATACCATCTTGATGAAGGCTGAGTAATCAAGTGTCCTCAGTCGTGCCGCGACGTTAAATCAGGCGCTTGTTGGGAGGCAACCCAATACTTACAGTTTTTTGCTTTCTAGTAATGGTAGCATTTTCTACTAATGGATTTTAAATTTGCAGGCACATCACCGGGAAATTCTGCAGAAAATTACTCTGCAGCAGTCACTGACGGATATAGCGACGGACCGTTTCATCTGTGACGGACCGTCGCATGAATCCGTCGTGCCAGGTACGTCTTTATGTTATTTTCAAACTAGGGCACACTCGACGGAACCAACGACGAACCGTCACAATCGAGAAATCGTCGCGTCATTAATGAGGCGTACCCGACCCGACCCGACTGGTTTTTTTTTTTAAATTTCAACATTTAAAATCCCAACCCTTTATTTCACCCCATTCCTTCACTCTTCCTCCTATTCCCCCCCCCCCTTTTCAACTTCCAAAATCATCTCCCTTTTAAACCGATCATTTTCCCCAAATTCCTAATATTCATCATCTACTAGTCGGAGCTGTTGCTGTGGGTGTCTTCTTGATCACCAAGTACCTTTCGCTCTTGTTTTTCTCAAATTCTTAGGTATGTGTCTCTAATTTCTACTCATTTATATTGCATTTTTTATTATTAATTAGTATTAGCCTAGTTCTTCTTGATATGTTCATTTTTTTAAATAAAATTCTGTCTAACCTAGGTTAAAAATCCTCGAAATTGCCGTTTTAAAACCCTAGAAATAGGTGCTTTAGCATTGATAGTTTACTAGGTATTTGGGTTAGACAAATGTAGGTCCAAAAAACTACAGATTCGATTTGGGTTATCGGGGATGAATGGGGTACCCCCAATTCTGTCACTGATCTACAAAACGAGACCCCGATAACGGACCGTCGTAGGGTCCATTCCAAAAGCCCTAACACCCCACTGTCCAATTTTATGCAAGTGTCCTCAAACGGACATATGCGACGGACCGTCATACCCACGACGGTCCGTCCTGCACAACCGTTTTGGTTGTCAGAGACCCTATTCCTAAGGGTCTCTTACTTTTTCTAAGTGTCCTCCAACGGACACATGTGATGGACCATCGTCTTTACGACGGTCCATCCTGCACAACCAATCTGGTTGTTTGAGACCTTGTTTCTAAGGGTCTCTCTCCATTATTCTAAGTGTCCTCTAACGGACACATGTGACGGACCGTCGTCTTTACGACGGTCCGTCCTCCACAACCGTTATAATTGTCAGAGACCCTGTTTCTATGGGTCTCTCTCCATTTTTCTAAGTGTCCTCAAATGGACAAGTACGACGGACCGGCATACCCACGACGGTCCGTCCTGCATGACCGTTACGATGGTCAGAGACCCCTCTCCTAAGGGTCCACATATTCTTTTCAAGTGTCCTCTAACGGACACCTACGACGGACCGTCGTACCTGTGATGGTCCGTCCTGCACATACCGTCATACTTTCCAGAGACTCTCCTTCAGGGTTCTCCATATGTACATAGTCTAAGTAAGACACGACGGACCCCATGACGGTTCGTCATAGTCACGACGAGCCGTCACCTGGCTCGTCGCATTTCACTGACACTATAGAAATGTCATTTTATTTTAATTTTTTTTGTGTAGTTTTGCTTGTCTTGTTTGCCACTTCTCGTACTAATATTGATACTTTACAGGTACTATCTACTATGGCACCAAAAGAAGATCGAGTCTATGCACGCGGGTGATCAAAGTCTGTCGCCCCGTCTTCCCGCATGGTCATTGGCTCTGATGATGAGTGTGACCCCGAGTACGTGCCCCCAGGCGCTTCCACCCCGTCCCGTGCTGCACGTGCTGCTAGAGCCACACCCAAAAAGGTGGCGTCCGGCGTAGTCACTGCCTCCCAGTCTGATGAGGAGCGCACACTGACCGGCACACCTTCTGGGTCAGCCACCAATGAAGAAGGAGCGTCCGGCTCCTTAGGAGTTTCGTGGTCGGAGGACGCCTCTGGCTCTGCTGAGGTTCCCGCACCCACCACCGCTGCAGCGTCGGCCTCGTCTGATGAGGCTTACGGTTTGGAATCCACACCCGGTTCACCAGCTCATGCCTCCACCCCAGCTTCTGACCAGCCCAACCGGTGGTGTGTCGATGGGCAATTTCAAGTCTACTCCGACGCAAAGTTCCTAAATGACAAAGGAGTTATGACTCGAACACTCACATTGGAGCGGCGGGTCCTTACAAGGAGTCTACCGACGATGCCTGAGATCCACAATCTCCTCACCTGACATCGACTGGAGTGGACAACAAGTCCGTTGGGACGTTATAGTGAAGAGCTGGTCTGAGAGTTCTATGCATCCTACGTAGGGACTCTCCGATCGCAGATTGATAGGCGGGATGCCCCCGCCAAACAGGCCCTAGTGGAGCAGGTCCGAGTACGGGGCGTTCAGTTGATATTTCCTTGCCTGCCATTCGCCAGTTTCTATACGGCAAGGGTGTTGATGCTAATCGGACCCCTTTCACTGCCGAGTTTGACTACCGATTGTAGATTGTTAAAGATGGCCAATTCCTGCGTGAGCCATCTCTGAGAGAGACTACCAAGAGGGGGATGGCCCTGCACTTTTTTGTTGATGGAGAGAGTGCCGACTGGGTGACCGAGCCGAAGGGGGCCATCAATAAGGCCAACCAGATTTTCACGGCAAAGTTTTTGTGGTTGATTGTCCACCACTGCCTTTCCCCCACAGCCACCAATAATATCGTCACAGGGGATTGAGCAGTACTCATGGCGGCGATGATAGCCAGGTTCGAGGTGGATTTTGCGTGGCTTCTAATGGCAATCATGCACGAGAGGGCTTTTAAGGTCACAAGTACTTACCCTTTCCCGTGCATGATCTTTTCTCTCTGCAGGTCCGCATGTGTGCCTATATGGAACGTTGATCAGCTCAAGACCCCTCTGGGCATTGTTGATGTCGGCCTCATCAGAGATGAGGCCAATGAGTTGGCTCCACGCAGAGGGCCCCGTCCAGAGCTGCCTCCACTTGGTGACAATCTGGCTGATACGGTAGCCCAGGCCTGCACGGCTACGAAGGCGGCGTCCACTGACACTACCCTGGTCGAGTCTATCCCGGGTAGTAGCACTGCCCCGAGCTCCTCTCACACAGCCCCTTTACCCGCGCTGGTCCCGCTTGATAGGGTCAAAAAATTAGAGAAGCAAATGGCTACACTTCTGCATTATATCCAGCCGTGGATGCAGAGGTCTATTACCGAGGCAGAAGAGCGCTTGGAGCGGAAAATGATTCAGCATATAGAGCGGAAGATCATTGAGGTTCAGCAACGCTTGGACGCTTTTGAGTTGCGGGTGCTAGCCCGACCAGCCCCTCGGGTGGATGTGTCGACTCTCAGGCCTGGGTCGACAGTCTTCGCGCAGATATTGACATGATCTTAGAGGCTAGGGTGCCTGAGTCTGAGGCCCCTTCTGTCGAGCCTGCTGAAGACACAGTGTTGGGGGCCCTATTCGCCACCTCTGAGATTCCACCAACTCCCCCTCAAGAGCATGACAAGAGGCGTAGGGGTCAAGTGGAGGATGAGGCGCGAGCACGGAAGAAGGAGCCCTGTGAGATGGAGGCTGCGAGGAGAGCCTCGCTTGGGGAGGAGGAGGTGCACCAGATGAGAGCAGGAGAGTTAGCGGCTGGGGCGTGTAGCTCCTGAAATGTGGAGATAGCGGGAGGCACTGCTGATAGTGCTGTTGTTGCTGAGGACACCGCTGAGGGTGTCTAGATTATAGAGAAAGTGGGTTCTGGGAACCGGACCCACCAGCTTGCTGATCGTCGGCGCTTTGCGCCACAGGTTTACTTCACCTCCCACTCTAGTATTTCAATTTTTTATGCATTGGGGACGATTGGATGTTTTTGTTGGGGGTGGGGTAAATGGAAAGTGAGTGCTAGGGTGAAGTCTGAGTAGCCCAGTTCACTATCCTCTTTTGGGGTTTTCTTCCTGTGTTCTTTTCTCCCAAGAGACTGATTACTTTTTCTGTTGAACCGGCATGTCTATATCTTGTGTACATAGTTTAACTCTAGAGCATGATGGCTAAAACGATATCCTGATAAATTGGAAAATGATGCATGACTAGGCATAGTAATTGATAAATGCGTGGCTCTAAGCATGACATAGAGGTACACCACAACATTACCCTAAGTCTAAAATTCAAACTAGGTGTCTGATAATCTGGTAGAGTGATGAGATTTGAAGTGAGTGTGAGGAAAATTTAATAGTCCGCTATTTTTACTAATCTAAAACTTGCCTGGTTAGTCCTGCTAAAACTAAGATGCAATAGACAATTAGGAAGGATCATAGGCCCTTATTCAATGTAGCCCATTTTTAGCCTAAATAAAAGAAAACCAAATGAAATTTATCCTTCTTTGATCCAATGATCTGAGCTTAAATTAGACCTTTCTTTTTCACCCCAACTGATCTTTTCTGGGAATAATGTGTTGGCCCTGGTCCCTCCTTGTACATGTGCACCTCAGCTTATGCCAAAAGCATAAGTTGAGGGTGGCTAATGCAGTAAACAAACTTCGTTATGGCCCTGACCCAACTTTGGGTATTGTGCACTTTGACTCATGGCAAAGCCATGAGTTGAGGGTGGCTATAATGAGGGATGCTCAGGAAAGTGGGGTTGAAAGAACAAAGAGAGAGAAAGAACAAAAGTAAAGTGACTCAAGAATTAGTTGAATGAAAAGTAAAGAAAAAGAAAAATATACAAGAAATACAAGCAAGAAAAGAAGATTGTCACTTACACAAATGAAGAAAGAAGAGAAAATAGCAAGGTGAAAGAATATGAGAAACTGGGCGAGATAAAATGATAGAAAATGGTATGTTTAGCCAATATGTCAAGGAGGGCAAAAAGTCACTAAAGTATACCTAAATATACCCTACTTGACCCTGAGCCTATGTTACAAGCTAAGAAAGTCCTATCGTGATCCTAAGGGTTGTATAGCGAACTTAAGGCAGTGAAAATAAGGGCAAGCTTACGGCAATATGTATGAATGAGCTTGAATTTGTTCTGAGAGCGAGTGTTGAAAAGTAATCCTTATACTCAAACTGAAATCTTAGTGTGAAAAATGAGGATTTTGTTTTAAAGTGAGGACACTAGTGGCAATACCAGAAATATTAGCATCTCGTTGATAAATTGAAGAGGATAGGTGTTACTGCATGGTGAGTCTGTTTCATGCTCTGATCCCACATATTTCAAGCCTAATAGTGATAAGCATGCATAAATATGACGAGATTAATCGGGATTGATAGCCAAATGATTGCAAAGGATAAAACATGGATACTATTGTACAAAGATTTTGTATTGAGTCATAATGCGTCGCTTGAGGACAAACAACGAATTTAATTTAAGGGTGTTGATATACCGTGGTTTCACGGTATTATTAATACTTTTTCCTTAAGTTTAGTGTGTCCAAAAGCCTTTTTGCGCTAATATTTATATAAGTTTCTCCTTATTTGCAGGAAATCTGTCCAAAGATGAATGCAGAGATTTTGAGTGAAGAAATGCAGAAGAGACCACCTAAGGAGCTTGTGATGGTCCATCATGCTTGTGACGGTCCGTCATGCTTGTGACGGTCCGTAGGTGGAAGCGTAGTGCAGCTGCTGAAGGAAGATGGGAAAGTCAGACAAAGTTTGGGGTTACGGAGTCTATGACGGTCCGTCGTGTCTATGACGGTCCGTCCTGCAGGTTCGTCATGAAGTTCAGAGATGTAATCCCAGTACCCATATTCCAAGAGTTTAAGTGTTTTGGAACGAAGACCCTCAATGGACCGTCGTGTCTGTGACGATCCGTCATACTTGCCATTGAGGGTAATGAAGAGAGCAGTAGAAGAAATTGCACAAGTATGGGACGACGGATTCCATGACGGTCCGTCGTGACCACTGACCACGACGATCCGTCGCGAGGTGTGTCGACCCAGCCGCGTTTTGACAGATTTCCAGCAAATAGAGTCCTTGTTTAATTAGGTTTTTATTTTCTATAAATAGTTCGAAAAACCTTGTTTTTGAGGTTATACACCGTATTATTTGTTAGACAGGGTATTATTAGTTAGACTCTGGATTATTTGGTTAGGCTTTTGATTATCATTAGACTTTTTGTGAGATTCTTGATTACTTTAAGATTCTTGCAAGTGATTGTTGGTGATTTTTGTTGATAAATCAAGCAAACTTTTGGATTTTACTCTTTCTCATTGAAGTAAGTACATGAATTCTTATATAATATATTTGAATATTGTGATTATGACTATGGGTAACTAAACTCCATAACTAGGGTTGTGGGAACCATAGGCAAATAATGAGGTAAAACCTAACTAAAATAACAATTCTAGAATAGTTTCTTGCATGTATTAATAATTCTTTCGCTTAGAAGTCTTTTTAACGGATGGCCAACGTTAGAACTCGCCTTAATGCTACTTGCGGACCAAGGAGGTAGATAGTAGGAAAAGAATTATCAACATAGATTTAGTGTATATTATCTAATAGGCTAGTATTGATTGGTACGAGGTAATAACTTAGTCAAATATCGAATACGATGCTTAATATGAGGTAAAGATAAGGGTTAGGATAACAACACACGTAGCCGGACAAAGGTGCAGAGTGAAATTTTCTAAATGCCAGACCAAGGATTTAGAAATACATAAGTTATCACTTTGCATGCAAGATACTAGGATAGAATTGTTATAGTTAGAATTATCAAGTTATGAAACTGTGGGGAACACGTAACCCTAGTTATTTGATTAATTGATTAAACTCAAACATTCGAAGCTGTTAAGTTTCTCTTTCAATTTCATTAGTTACTTTCATTCATTTAGAAAAGAAACCCCCCTTTTTATTGTTTTTGCTTTCCAAGGAAGTAATTGACTGAACCGTAGTAATAATAGATTGAAGTTAAGTCTAAACTATTTTCTCGTGGGAACGATCCAAACCTCACTAGTTGGGTTATTTACTTGACACGACCGCTTTACTTCTTATTTCAGAAGTAAGTTTGAGCGTATTAGAATGCTCTTGAAAGTGGAGTTGAAAGAACAAAGACATAGAAATAACAAAAGTAAATTGACTCAAGAATTATTTGAAAGAAAAGTTAAAAAAAAATTATTACAAGAAATACAAGCAAGATACGGGAAACTGGGCAAAATAAAATGATAGAAAATGGAATGTTAGACGATATGTCAAAGAGGGAAAAAAGTCACTAAAATATACCTAAATATACCCTACCTGACCCTGAGTCTATGTTACAAGCTAAGAAAGTCCTATCGTGATCCTAAGGGTTGTATAGGGACTTCAAGTAGTGAAAATAAGGGCAAGCTTATGGCAATGGTATGAATGAGTGTGAATTTGTTCTGAGAGTGAGTGTTGAAAAGTAATCCTTATACTCAAACTGAAATCATTGTGTGAAAAATGACGATTTTGTTTTGAAGTGAGGACACTAGTTGAATTACCGGAAATATTAGCACCTCGGTGAGAAATTGAAGAGAATAGGTGTTAGTGCATGGTGAGTCTGTGTCATGGTCTGATTCCACATAATTCAAGCCCAATAGTGATAGCATGCATAAATATGATGAAATTAAGCGGGATTGATAGCCAAATGATTGTAAAGGATAAAACATCGATACTATTGTACAAAGATTTTATATTGAGTAATAGTGCGTCGCTTTAGGATAAACAACGAATTTAAGTTGAGCGTGTTGATATACCGTGGTTTCACGGTATTATTATTACTTTTTCCAATAGTTTAGTGTGTCCAAAAGCCTTTTTGTGCTAATTTTTTATATAATTTTCTCCTTATTTGCTGGAAATTTGTCCAAAGATGAATGCGGAGGTTTTTGAGCGAAGAAATGCAGAAGAGACCACCTATGGAGCTTGTGACGGTCCATCATGCTCGTGACGGTCCGTAGGTGGCAGCGTAGTGCAGCTGCTGAAGAAAGATGGGGAAGTATGACCAAGTGTGGGATTACAGAGTCCATGATGGTCCGTCGTGTCCATGACGGTCCGTCCTGCAGGTTCGTCATGAAGTTCAGAGAAGTAGTCCAAGTACCCATATTCAAAGAGTTCAATAGTTTTGGAAAGGAGACCCTCGACGGACCGTTGTGCCTATGACTATCCATAATACTTGCCGTCGAGGGTAATGAAGAGAGCAGTAGAAGAAATTGCACAAGTATGGGACGACAGAGTCCATGACGGTCCGTCGTGACCACGACGATCCGTCGCGAGGTCCGTCGACCCAGCCGCGTTTTGACAGATTTCTAACAAATAGAATCCTTGTTTTATTAGGTTTTTATTTTATATAAATAGTTTGAAAAACCTCGTTTTTTTGGTTAGACTCTATATTATTAGGTTAGACTCTGGATTATTTTGTTAGGTCTTTGATTATTGTTAGATTCTTGATTATTTTGAGATTCTTTTAATTGATTGTTGGTGATTTTCGTTGATTAATCAAGCGAACTTTCGGATTTTACTCTTTCTCATTGAAGTAAGTGCATGAATTCTTATATCATATACTTGAATATTGTGATTATGACTATGGCTAACTAAACTCCATAACTAGGGTTGTGGAACCATAGGCAAATAATGAGGTTAAACCTAACTAAAATAACAATTCTAGAATAGTGTCTTGCATGTATTAATAATTCTTTCGCTTAGAAGTCTTTTTAACAGATGGCCAACGTTAGAACTCGCCTTAATGCTACTTGCCGGACCAAGGAGGTAGATAGTAGGAAAAGAATTATCAACATAGATTTAGTGTATATTATCTAATAGGCTAGTATTGATTGGTACGAGGTAATAACTTAGTCAAATATCGAATACGATGCTTAATATGAGGTAAAGATAAGGGTTAGGATAACAACACACGTAGCCGGACAAAGGTGCAGAGTGAAATTTTCTAAATGCCGGACCAAGGATTTAGAAATACATAACTTATCACTTTGCATGCAAGATACTAGGAAAGAATTGTTATAGTTAGACTTATCAAGTTATGAATCTGTGGGGAACACGTAAACCCTAGTTACTTTCATTAATTGATTAAACTCCAACATTTGAAGATGTTAAGTGTCTCTTTCAATTTCGCTAGTTATTTTCATTTATTTAGGAATAGAACCCCCCCCCCCCCCTTTTTTTTAATCATTTTTGCTTTCCAAGGAAGTAATTGACTGAACAATTGTAATAATAGATTGAAGTTAAGTCTAAACTATTTTCCTCGTGGGAACGATTCCAACCTCATTATTTGGGTTATTTACTTGACACGACCACTTTACTTCTTATTAGAGAAGTAAATTTCAGCGTATCAAATTTTGGTGCCGCTGTTTGTTTTTTCTCCTAACTATCTCATCTATTCAAGAAGTTGTGGGTTCGAATCCCCACAGTGTCACCTTATTTTAATTTATATCTTCTCCTTACTTTCTCGTTCTGCCATGAGGTTGTGGGTTCGAATCCCACATACCTCATTTTTATTATTTCTTTATTTCATTCTTCTCCTCTCTCCTTCATCCGTCCAAGAGGTTGTGGGTTCGAACCCCACACGTCTCACTTCATTTTCTTTCATTTTCCCCTTAACTTTTCACTTGAGCTTTACCCCATTTCGAATCCCCCTTACCACATTTTATTATTTAATTTTTTATGAAATGTATATGGGGAGGTCTTGGGTTCAAACCCCATTGACCTTAAGCATTTAAAAAAATATTTTAGAACGTGATTTTTTTCCATTAAGCTGCCCAAAAACAAATTTCCAGAATGCTGGAAATTTGTTCACCCTCTTTGCATTCCATTTACTCAACTTTTAGATGTTAGATTGAGGATAAATTTTTGTTTAAAATCTAGTGCATATTAAGGTGAGTTTTCATGTTTATTTTTGAGAATTTAATCACCTTTTTGCAGTTTATTTTCTCACCCTCTTTCACGTTAAACATCAAGACATTTCGAGTAGTTTTTAGGGAGATATTTAGGTGCATTTTCAAGGTTACTTTCAATCAAACATTATCATTCAATTCACCAACTTTGAGCTAGTGTGAATATCACGTTTTTAACATATTCATACACGTAAAATACAACATTTTAACATGTAAAAATCAAGGCTTCAAACCATATACGTAATTCAGTTTTTCAGAACATTTCTTTCATGAATATATTCATCACAAACATCACATCACACGCCTAATCTACCAGCAGACATACCAACCTAAGATCATTGGGAGCTAGTGACAGGGAACATATAATGGGGAACAACCGTAGTTTTTGGAGTAGATTCATCTGAGACTTAAGGGTCTCTTGAGAAAAGGACCAAGAGGAAGTAAACCCATACCTGATTTCACATCGTTCAACACCTCAACTTGCTTCCAAATCCACCCAAACCAAACGTGCATCAACGAATCTCACACCTTACCCGACGAGAGCATTACATTTTGCTTTACGTTTTCGGATTGCTTTGTCGCTTTTAATTTGCGTTTAAGTTCTTCAAGTATGAAGAACTTTTGTTTTTGTTATTATTATGATTTTGGTTTCTTTTTTTTTTTAAGCAGAGAGAACGTGAAAGAGAGTGTTGAAGAGAGGGAGATAAATGTGAGAATGGATACATGTGAGAGAGAGTGTTTCCTTAGGGCTAGAACTTTAGGCAAGACTTAGTCAAAAAAGTTAAATAATTAATAAATAATAATTCATAGTAAAAATATTATGTTCCTTTTTCTTAAATCATCCATTAATTATTAATTCACCAAATTAAGCAATCAAATTAAATCATTGCTCCCACATAAGTTTGAACCCCGGTGGAGCAAGATTTTGCTCAAAGGCCAATTTCGACCCTTTCTCCCAAAAATACCCCTCTACCATATTAATTAAATAATTTGGATAATTACGTTACTACCCTTATATTACCCCTAGACCCTCCAAACTTAAGATTTCCCCTTTTTAAGTCCGGTAAAGACTCATCCGGGTAAATCTTCATATTCAAGTGCCCTACATGAATGGAACCAACCTTTCCTAGATCAACTAACTCACTAAGTTAGTTGGTTTGGCTGTTGCAGAGGTACAGAGGTCTGGTTGTACGCGCATCAATCCGTGTGAACCCGGTCAAATTGTAGGCATTCTAGACACATTAAGCGTTACTTAGCATAGCCATTTTTAGGGTTGTTACAAAAAGGTACATAAGTTCGCCTTTGAACCTAAGACTTTTTGGAGTGACTTCTAAAACTGTGCATTAAATTATACACCTCTGTCTGAAATAAAGGGGATTGGAACTTTATTAAGCTAACCATTCTTCAATATACAAGTTGGCATATTCCTCTATTGAATGAGTGGTCTTTACCGGCAAAACCTGGGATGCTTTTGTCATCCTATGAACAATCACCCAAATAGAGTCATGTTGCTGCGAGACCTTAGTAAGCCTGTGATGAAATCCATGTTAATCATCTCCCATTTCCATTCTGAAATTCTATATTCTAATCCATTCCTCCTGGCTGTTGGTGCTCTACTTTAACTTGTTGGAAATTTAAACACTTAGCAATAAATTTTGCAATGCCCTTCTTCATACTACTCCACCCATAAACTTCTATCAAGTTGCGATACATCTTTTTGGAACTCGGATGAATGGATTATATGGAGCTATAAGATTTATCCATGATTCTTTCTTTGAGTTCATCCACCCTTGGTACACAATCTACCTTGATACCTGAATACAACATCTCTCCCTAGTTCAAAATCCATTACTTTTTTCTTATAAACATTTGCATTCAATTCAAGTAAATTGGGTCTTGATCTTGATTTTCTTTCACTTCTGATGATTCATCTCCACTAATCCTTCTTCTCTGGAATATATTAGCGGACTCTCAAGCGTATAAGTGTATACCCATCTTTCACTAGTTCTTTCCTATATTCCTAGAAATGGATGGTACTACCCATAGACAACCTTCTCAAGGAATTAACAACAACATTAGCCTTACCTGGTTCATAAAGAATGGTCATGTCATAATCTATGAGTAATCCTAACCACCTCCTTTGTATGAGATTAAGCTCATTCTGAGTAAGCAGATACTGAATTCTCTTTTATTAAGTGAACTCATCCATATGAACGTGTACCATAAAGATGATGGTGCTATATTTTCAAAGCAAAAACGACGACAACCAACTCTAGATCATGGGTTGGGTAGTTCCTCTCATGAACTTTCAACTGTCTGATGGCATAAGCTATAACTTAGCCAAGTATTATACACAAGGTAAGCCAACTCTAGATGCATCATAATACATCACAAAACCTTGAGTAACTTTTGGTAAGGTCAATACTATGGCAGTAGTCAACCTCTTTTTCAATTCCTGAAAGCTATTCTGACAAGCTTAAGAATTTAAACTTCACTATTTTCTGATTTAACTTTGTCAAAGGGGATGAAATAGATGAGAACCCCTCTATGAACCTTTTTTAATATCTAACCAAACCCAAGAAACTCCATAATCATCTAGGCCAATTCTGCAATGCCTTAACTTTCTGAGTATCAACTTTAATTCCCTCTCAGGACACAATGTGGCCTAAGAATGCCATATACTCAAGACAAAACTCATACTTAGAGAACTTGACATAAAATTCTCTATCCTTTAAAGTCTAGAGCATTATTTTTTGATAACCAACATAATCTTCTTCATTCCTCGATTAAATTAGTATGTTATCAATGAAGACGATAAAAAACATATTTGAATAAGTATTGAACACTCTATCCATAAGGTCCATGAATGCTGCAGGAGTATTGGTCAAACCAAAGGACATAATAGTACACTTATAATGACAATAATGGGTTCTGAAAGCTGTGTCTGGAATATTACATTCGCTTACTCTTAATTGATGGTAGCCAAATATGGTATCCATCTTGGAGAAATAGGTGGCATCTTGAAGTTGATCAAAAAGGTCATTAATTCTTGAAAGAGGGTATTTGTTGTTGATGATCCCCTTGATCCACTGATGGTAATCGATACACATCCTAAGAGAGATATCCTTCTTCCTCGCAAATAATACCGGAGCGCCCAAGGTGACCACTTGGCCAAATAAAGACCTTATGAAGGATGTCTTTCAATTGCTCTTTCAACTCTTTTAACTGCGTTGGTGCCATTCAATATGGAAGAATAGATATCAGTCGAGTAATTGGAAGAATGTCTATATTTAAGTCTATTTCTCTCTCAAGAGGGACTCTGGATTGATCTTCTGGAAAATTTTTACTACATAAACTAAATGAATAGTACTTATCTCAACACTAGAGTCATTAACTTAGACTAAGTGACAGATACATACCTTGGAAACTATCTTTCTTGCCTTAATGTACGAAATGAAACGACCCTTAGGAACTTATTAACTACTTTTCCACTCTAAGACGATCTCATATGAAAGCTAAAACTTGAAAACTTATGTTCTACAACCAAGTGGGGTATAACATGCATGAATCCAGTCTATACCTAGAATGACATCATAATCTTCCATGTCTAACTCAACTTAATCAGCCATAGTAATCTTGTGATTGATGAAAATGGGACAATCACGATAGACTCTCTCTGTTTGAAAAGAATCACTAACAGGTGTAGAAACACTTAAGGGTTCACTATATTTATCAAGAATAACATAAAAATTCTAGCAACATAAAGATTTACAAAGGTTAAATTTGCTCTTGGTTCTAGCAAAGCATAAACAATAAAGTTATAGACTTGGATCATAGAGGTGACAATATCTGGTGAATACTCTTGCTCTTAGTAACTATTGATAGCATATAAGTAGTTTGTTTCTCTACCAGTAACAGAAGTATCCCCTTTAAATGCAACATTGTCTTGTGGAGCAACTAAAAAGATTGGGCTCTATTGCCCCCATTACTGTTACCCTGTTTGTTCTTTGGACACTCTCGCATGCAATGACTGTTCTATCCATACTTGAAGCAACTAATGGAGGCATAACAACATGTCCCTAAGTGATTTCTACTACACTTAGCACATGCAGGAGACTTACTACCTGCTTAAGCCATACTACCCTAAGAATAAGTAGGTTTGGCTCTAAATTTCTGACTATTGTACTCACTCTTATCTTTGGTACAAGGGCACTAGAAGATGATAGAGCAAGTCCTTTCTGTTTCCATTGGAAGGATGACTTGTTGATATTATTCTTCTGCTGCCTGGACTCATACCCACTATTGGCTCTCTTATTCTTGAACTTTTCCTATCCCTCAACTGCTCTTCCTCAACCCCTATGCACATATGCCTTCAATCTTATAATATCTATGCTATTAGCATTGCAACCTTACCTTTGTTACTTGACAGATGAGACCGTTTAGCAACAAACAATGTCATTCTTCTCCTCATGTTAGGAACCATCTTCGAAGTATACCAAAAATTTGTGTGAACCTCAGATTATACTCATGAACGCTCAAAGAATCCTTCTTGAGTGTGAGGAACTTTGTATTTTAACCTCTTTAAGTTCTCGGAGGAAAAAATTACCTAAGAATGACTCCTCAAAACAAGCCCAACTCACTGATGGTTCATCCTCAACTCGTTTTTCTTCCATTGATCGAACCAATACTAGCAACACCCTTTATTTAGTATGCAATATCCCACCCCGAGCCTATACCCTAGGCGGGACTGACAATAGGTGACCATTGTTGGCCTCGAGCAAACCCTTGGCCTAAATTACTTAACTCAGCAAAAGATAAAAATCAAACTTATAATGATAAAATAACTTATCTTAATTGTATCACAAAATAACTAGGAATGTCTTAAAAATTTTAAAATACAATTTGGATAAAATAGAAACCCAAGTCTTTAACATACAAATAAAAATGTAAAGACTATTGACCTACTTATTATCTATAAAGCCTCTGAACTGATTGAGATGAATGTTGGGACAAACCCCACAACGTCCTATTGAACTAACTAGAAAGCAATAAAAGACGTCATCCGGAGTGCAAGGAGGATCACCAACTGACTCGAGAGTGCTCAACTGGATCAACGGTGATCTAGATGTAGATCCTCGTTATCTGCATCTGCATTATACTACGATGCAGGCCAACTGACATAAGTACATTGAATGTAAGAGCATGCGAGTTGGAGCACTAATAAAACATAGGCTAGAAAGAATTCTGAAAGAAACATTTACCTTGTCTCTTCTTAACTCATGACTACTTACTAAACTCATTTCATTATAAAGCATATTTAAACAAGCGTAGAATAATGAAAAGCTATTTACGAACATGCTATAAACGCTGTGTGTTTGCAATGATACAAGAAATTAATGTATATAAAAATACAATGAACTGATGTATGTGAAAATACAATAACTGCTATGGGAGTTTCTCTAACCGACAACCATCACATAAGAGCTATAGTGATGATACAACGATCTACCCAACGCTGCCAGCACATCCTATACCCGACCAAAGGTATAAGATCTAAACTACCTAATGGATCCACTAGTCTACTGTGAAAAGGGTTCATCTTAAAATTATGGACCTTTTCTACCCATGGTGGCTAAATCGTTTATGGGGGTTGTGAGTTGTTTGAACTCTCCCCATAATGGTGCTCAATACTACTCTCAAATA
The DNA here is from genome assembly GCA_027705065.1 of Solanum peruvianum. Lineage (NCBI taxonomy): Eukaryota > Viridiplantae > Streptophyta > Magnoliopsida > Solanales > Solanaceae > Solanum > Solanum peruvianum. Next base: position 10,833 of record JAKWJD010000406.1, on the reverse strand, counting down.
AATGTTGGCTCTAATGTCTTAAAAACATACTAATTCTGTGGTTTTGAGATTAGTGCTCAAAATACTTATCTCAAAGCTATCTTGGAAATCATAGTTTCACTGCTTGCTTCTTTTAGAAGTCTATAGCTCTTTTTTCTGAAAAAAAACTAGCCCTAAGACTCCTTGGAAATCAATGTTTCTTTACTAGTTAAATATTAAAACATTTCAAGTCTCTTGGGAATACTTAGTCCCGTTATACCTTTGGAGAAAAAAACTTCAACTTCACTTTTTACTGAACTCAAAACACAAGTCTTAAAACAAAGCTAAAATGTTTCTTAAAGACTTATGAAAACTTGAAGTGACTCCTCTCATTTGACTCTTGAGTTCTCTTAAATTCTTAAATTCTCTTGACTTGAATCTTAGTTGATCCTTGAATTGAATTATGGATTCAAAGAATTAGATTCGTGTTTGTAAAGATCTTATGATGTTGATGAATGATTCTATTGCTAAACATGAGAAAAATCCAAAAACCAATATTTGAGGGTGGATATGCCACGCGGAGGCATAATTTAATTTTGGTTCCAAAAACTTCTTTTGAGGCAGAACACCTCATGTAAGCTCTGCGACGCGAAGCTAAAATTTCAAAGCTACATGCCTAATTCACATCTTTGTTGAAAGAATTTATTTTGTAATTCCTTTTATAAGGATTCAGAAAATACCGGATCGCCACCTACACAAGAAAATTGTTGAAAAAACTCCAAAATGGAATTTTCATTCAGACGCGCAACGTGGGACCATGTCCCTATTTTGCCTGTTATATTTTTTTCTTCATTTTTTACCCCATTAACCCAAACTCGGTTCTTTTCTTAAATCTCTTTTAGATACAAATGCTTAGAAATTGTACCTAAAAACCTAAGTCGAGATGACCTCATAATGCAATGTAACAAACTCAAAAACTTCACAACTCAATCAATTAAGAACAATAGATGAATTCAAGAAAAGGGGTATCAAGATTTCAATATTATAATGATTTTAGGACGAATCCAAAATGAATAACATACTTGGCATGTGGGAGAACGATCCTAATGTCATGAGAGCCTCACACACCTGTTTAAATAAACTTTGTTAGCATAAACACCAACGTTCTTTGTTGATCTTGATGACTTTGCCCTTTTTCCCTTCTTCTTTTCTTTTATCCTTTCTCCTTAGCCCTAGCGTGAAAATTCTAATTTTCTAAAACTGACTAAGTTTAGTATTGACCAATATTAAACTCCTAAAAATGGAATAAAATAATAGGGTAGCTAAAATACTAAAATACCCTTATAAATCACGAAGTGGACACGTTCTTAATTCAATATCCCGATTTTTGATAAGTATATCACCCTCATGCGATGTCAAAAATGCGCAAACTCGGCAACATTGGAAAGATATATCTAAGGGCTTTCGAAAAATATAAAGAACTGGCCCTAAATCATCGTAAGCTAGAAGTTATGACCATTTGAAAATGAAAAAAAACTAACTATTACACTTGAGAAATTTTGCTGATTTTTCCTATTCTTTCAAAAAAATAACTATTCATAACTTCTTTGTTTAACCCTAGCTCGTTGAGTTACGAGATGTTTCAATATCTCCCCTTTAGGAAAATTTGTCCTCGAATGAGAACTCTTTCACTAAGCTAAGGATAGTAATATCATTTCAACTCTCAACAAACAAAAGTAAGTAATAACATGCTTATATACAATTTTTAAGAGTGCTAAGAAGAGAATTTTGTACCTTGATCTGAATTATCTCCGGATTCAAAGAGATGTGGATATTTCTTCTTCATATGCTCTTCAGCTTCCCAAGTCCCTTCCTCAATGAATTGGTTCCTCCAAAGGACCTTGACCGATGCAATTTCCTTAGTCCTCAACTTGCGAACTTGACGATCTAAAATTTGAACCAGAATCTCTTCATAGGGTAAGCTTCATTTATCCCAACATTTTGAGTTGGTATGCACTTTTTCGACATAGAAATGTTAAACAATGGATGAACTGCTGCTAACTCTTGGGGTAGCTCGAACTCATAAGCTACACTGCCAATTCTCTTGGAAATTCTATAAGGACCAATATATCTGGGACTTAGTTTCACCTTTTTACCAAACCTCATAAGACCCTTCATGGGTGAAACTTTCAGATATACCCAATCATCCACCTCAAATGCCAATGGACTTCTACTCACATCTGTGTAGGATTATTGACAACTCTGCACCATTTTCAATCTCTCTTGGATCACCTTCACCTTCTCCATGGATTGATGAACTAGATCTTGTCCTATCAACATTGCCTCACCCACTTCTAACCACCCAATAGGAGATCTACATCTTCTCCCATAAAGAGTTTCATATAGAGCCACTTGGATGCTCAAATGGTAATTGTTGTTGTAAACAGACTTGATGAGAGGTAGGTTATCATTCCAATTCCCCTTAAGTCAACCACACAAGAACATATATAATAAGGTATGGATATTACACTTCGATTGTCCATCCCCTGAGGATGAAAAGTAGTGCTTAAATTCCCCTTTGAACCCTACCAATTGTGAAATACTTCTAGAACTCTAAAGTGAATTCTGCACCTCTATCTAAAATGATTGAGACTGGGATCCCATGAAGTCTCACCACCTCCTGAATGTATAACTTCACATAATACTCTACCGAGTGAGTGGTTTTTACCAATAAGAAATGGGATGATTTTATCATTTATCGATAAATCACACAAATAGAATCATATTGTCTGCGAGACCTTAGCAACCATGTGACGAAGTCCTTGTTAATCATCTCCCACTTCCATTCAGAAGTTTTATATTCTGAGCCAACCCTACAGGACTTTGGTGTTCCATTTTCACTTGTTGGCAATTTGGGAATTCAGCAACAAATTTAGTAATGCCCTTTTTCATGCCTTCCCACCAATATGCTGAAAGAGTTTAGATTGAATTAATTAATTATTAATGATACATCAAATATTTAATAGAACTAAAAGAGTACTTAACTCTATATACAATAACTGAGTACAAATATTTAAAAATCTGTCCATCCTTATCTAGGATTGGTAGATCTCATAACATCCCCCCGCAAGCAAAACTGTGATGTTCTAAAAGTGAGCTTGTCTCGAAGGAACAAAAACTGATCGGCTGGTAGACTTTTAGTTAAGGTATCATATATTTGATCTCTTGAGTTTATGTGACAGATGTACACATGTTTAGAGGCAACTTTCTCTCTGACAAAATGGAAATCCAACTCAATATGCTTCGTATGAGCATGAAAGATTGGATTGGCAGTAAGATAAGTAGCAAATAAGCTGTCACACCAGAGCTTAGAAGGTTTTGACAAATGAACATGTAATTCCCATTAAATATGTTGTAACCATGTAATCTCAACTGTAGAAGCAGCTAAGAATCAATATTCAGATTTAATACTAGATCGTGAAACAACTTTTTGCTTCTTGGAACACCATGGTACCATATTAGGCTCGAGGAAATATATAATAACCATGAGTGGATCACCCATAATCAAGACTCCCTTCCAAGTCTTCATCAAAGAAGCCATTGACAACTAATGACAAAGATTTCAAAGTTGTAAACCAAGATGCATAGTCCCTTTCAAATAACGGAACACTCACTTCATCGCTTGAAAATGAGCAATAGTATGGAAATTCATAAATTGACATAATTTTTTAATAGAATAGGATACATCTGGCCTAGTAATGTTGATATACTGAAGAGCCCCAGCTAGGCTTTGGTATAGTGCTGGATCTACCAAGGGAGTGCTTCCATGCCTATATAATTGCAACCTACTGACCATTGGAGTTGAAATCGGTCGTGAATCATCCATATGAGATCTCAATAAAAGGTCTCTAACATATTTGGTTTGAGATAATACTAAACCAGTAGGAGAAGCATTAACCTCCACAACTAAAAAGTAATGTATGTTTCCTAGATGTTTCACAGAAAAGTCTAAGGACAGCTTCTGAATGAGAGCATTTATAAAATCAATAGAGTTGCCTGTGACTGTAAGGTCATTAATGTAAACCAACACAATAGTAATGTTGAAACCACATGAATGAATAAACAGAGAAGTGTCCAACTTAGAGATATTGAATCCAAGGCAAAGTAATGTTGAACTGAGCTTCCCAAACCAAGCCCTAGGGGCTTGTTTGAGACCATGCAACGCCTTATATAAATTGCAAAAATCATGGGGAAGATGCAGATCAATAAACCAGTAAGTTGATCCATATATACCTCTTCTTGTAACTCGCCATGTAAAAATGCATTCTTGACGTCAAGTTGGCGAAGATACCACCATTTTAACAAGGCTAAAGTCAAAATAACTCTAATTGTGGTAGCTTCCACAACAGGACTAAGTGTATCATGATAGTCGATGCTATCTTCTTTATTATACCCCTTACAACTAGACGAGCCTTATAACAATTAATGGACCCATTCGGATGAAGTTTAAGTTTAATAATCCATTTGCTACAAACAATGTTCTTGATATTGATGTGGGTACAAGGGTCCAAGTTTCTTTTTGAATGAGAGAATTGTATTCCTCTTGCATAGCTTCCCTCCATTTTTTATCCTTATTTTCCTGGGTAAAACAAGTCGGCTCAGTTGGAAGAGATGAATCTGGAAGTAGATATTTAGTGGAGAGGTTGGCTTGAGGTTTAGTCACTTTACCTTTGTTTCTTGTAATCATGTGATGAGGAGCACAATTTATGGTAGTTGATTTAGTTCTAGTGGAAGGGTTGGACTTAGGAATCTTTTGAGAGGGTTGATTGTGCAAGAGTGGGGGAGGTCACTCAACTGGAAGGTTTATATTAGTTAAGGAAATTGGAGGAAGAGGAGTACAAGGTTGTGTAAGGAGAGTTGGACAAGGAAGTGTCTTTTTGGATGTAGACGCACTGCAAAGGAGCAATTACAGTTAACATAGGTGAGCAGAGAAGGTGAAGGACTAGTAGTGTTGACGCAGTTTGAAGTAACTTAAGGCAAAAGAGACTCATCAAAGACAACATGACGAGTAATATATATACGACCACTTGGAACATGAAGACATTTATAACCTTTATGTTTTGAGCTATATATTGTAAAAAAAATACATTGAGAAGATCCAAAAGCAAGATTGTGAGAAGTATAAGGTCGCAAATAAGGATAGCAAGCACAACTAAATACTTTAAAAAAATGATAATGTGGGAGCTTTCCATGTAATTTCTCAAAAGTGAGATATTCTTTAGGATAGGAGTTGGCATACGATTTATGAGATAGGCTGCAGTAGAGAATGTATAGTCCCAAAATTGAAGCGGAAGAGAGGCATGCTCTAGAAGAGCTAAGCTTGTTTCAACAATGTGACAATGTTTTCTTTCGGTGGAGCCATTTTGTTCATGAGTGTGAGGAGAAGACACCTGATGAAGTATGCCAACTTGTTCAAAATATTTAGAGCATTTTTGATATTCTCCACCCCAATCAGACTGGACTACCTTTATTTTATGTTTAAAATAGTTTTCAACTTGTGATTTAAGCGTAAAAAAGTAGTATATTCCATGACATAGGATAAAACTAACTATATTTGGTGCAATCATAAATAAACACAACATAAGTACGAAATTTATTTCTTGCTAACAAAGGAGCAAGAACCCATACATCAGAATGAATCAAGTCTAAAGGATGGAGCGACAATGAAGTTGATATAGGAAAAGGTTGTTTATGACTTTTGCCTTGTTGGCAGGAAGCGCAAACACATAAATTTTTATTCATAGGAACTTTTAGATTGAGAGATTTACCAACATTTTGAACAATTCTTATTAAAGGATGACCTAAACGACTATGCCATACATCTAGATATGGTTTTGTCACTGGAAAAGCTTGAGGTTGATAGGATAAGCGCAAATCAGATCTTCCAATGGAGAGAAGCTTGTAGAGTCCATCTTCAAGTCTCCCTTATAATAGGACTATCCCTGTTGCTCGATCCTTCACATGAACAAAATAAGGATGAAATTCAAAAAACACAGTGTTGTCAACAGTGAATTGTGCTACACTTAATAAGCTTTTAGTAATTTCAAGCACAAATAAAATATTTTTGAAATGCAGTGAGCAGGACGAAGAAAGTAACTTAGGATCACTAATATGAGAGATAGGCAAACCTGTTTTATTACCAACCACAATTTGCTCATTACCACTGTAGTCTACACGAATAGTGAAATTATTGAGATCATTGGTGAGATGATTTGTAGCCCCGGAATCAGGATACCAAGCTCGGTCAGAAAACATATTTGGTTGGGCTATAAAGGCTACCATTTGAGCATTAGTACTTTTTTGATAAGCATGATCAAAATGATGATAACATGTTAACGCAGTGTGTCCACATTTGTTACACACTTGACATTGAGAAGAGCCTGTGGCATTATGAGATTGACCATGACCCATATTATGCCGACCACCACGACCACAACCTCGACCTTATCCAAACCTGCCATTTTTATTATTCGATGTATTGTTCTTGCGGTGCATCTTTTTGGAACCTGGATGAATAGAATATTTGGAGCTATGAGCTTCCTCCATGATCCTCTTTTGGATTCCATCCACCTAGGTACACACAACCTTCCTTGATACTTCATCACACCATTTTCCCCTTGTTCAAAACAAAAACTCTTTGCTTATGAACATTTGCCTTCAAGTCAACAAAAATGGAGTCTTGGTCTTTCTTCTATTTCACTTCTGACACTACTGATGACTCATCCCCATGGTCACCACTATCCCTCCTTCTTTGGAATCTATAAGTTTGACTCCAAAGCGTGCAAGTCTGTGCACATCCTTGGCTAACTCCCTCTTCTCTTCTTCAACGTGGGCGGTACTCCCCATGGATAACCATCTTAAAGAATCAACAACCATATTAGTCTCACGGGGTGATAAAGAATACTCATGTCGTAATCCTTGAGTAATTCTAACCACCTCCTCTGTCTGAGATTGAGTGTTTTCTGAGTGAACAAATATTGTAAGCTCTTATGGCTAGTGCATATGTCAACATGAACACCATACAAGTAGTGACACCATAATTTCAAGGCAAAAACTGTAGTAGCTAACTCTATGTCATGGGTTAGATAATTTTTCTCATGAACCTTCAACTTTCTTGAGACATAAACTATAAGTTTGCCATTCTGCATTAATACACAACCCAAACCAACTCTAGATGCATCACAGTACAACACAAAACCTTGAGTACCTTCTATTAAAGTCAAAACAGGTGCAGTAATCAACCTCTTCTTTAATTCATGAAAGCTTTTCTCACAAGCTTTAGACCATTGAAACTTGATTGTTTTTTGAGTCAACTTCATCAAAGGAGACAAAATGGATGATCAACCTTCTACATATCTTCTATAATAGCCAGCTAAACCCAAGAAACTCCTAATATGAGTTGGATATATGGGTCTAAGCGGGTTCTGCACTGCCTCAATTTTCTTGGTATCAACTCTAATACCATCACCAGAAACTATGTGACCCAAGAATGCCACAAACTCAAGCCAAAACTCACACTTAGAGAACTTGGCATACAACTCTCTATCCTTCAAAGTTTGAAGAACTATTCTGATATGACTAGCATGATCTTCTTCATTCATTAAATAGATTACTATATCATTAATGAAGATAATAACAAACATATCTAAATATGGTTGAAGACTCTATTCATAAGATCTATGAATGCTGCTGGTGCATTTGTCAAACCAAAAGATATGACTAAAAACTCATAATCTTGATATCTAGTTCTGAAAGCTGTCTTTGGAATATCACATTCCCTTACTCTTAACTGATGGTAGCCTGATTTGAGGTCAATTTTTGAGAAAGTACTAGCACCCTGAAGCTGATAAAAAAGATCATCAATCCTTGGAAGAGGATATGTATTCTTGATGGTCACCTTGTTCGATTGGCGGTAATCTATACACATCCTAAGGGAAATATATTTCTTTCTCACAAACAAGACCGAAGCGCCCCAAGGTGAGACACTTAATCGAATAAGGACTTTCTCTAAAAGGTCTTTCAAGTGCTCTTTTAACTCTTTCAACTTTGCTGGTACCATTCTATATGGTGGAATAGAGATAGGACGAGTATCTAGATGAATATCTATGCCCAAGTCTATCTCTCTCTTAGGAGGGACTCCGAGAAAATCATCTGGAAAGACTTCTGGAAACTCTTTCACTACTAGAACTGAATGAATAGGACATATCTCAACGTTATAGTCATTAACTCAGACTAAGAGATAGACACACCCTTTAGAATTTAACTTCCTTGCCTTAAGATACGAAATAAATCGACCCTTAGGCACTTCTGAACTTTTCCACTCTAAAATGACTCATTTGGAAACTGAAACTTGACAACTCGAGTTTTACATTCAGCTGAGGCATAGCAAGCATGAAGGCAATCCATACCAAGAATGATATCAAAGTCTACCATGTCTAACTTAATTAAATCATTCGTGGTTCTCTTGTGATTGACAGAGATGGGACAATCACAATAAACTTTTTCTACTAGAATGGATTCACCAACAGGCGTGGAAATACTAAATGGTTCACCAAGTTGCTCAGGAATAATATCAAAGTTCATAGCAACTTATGGAGTTACAAAAGATAAACTCTCTCCTGATCTAGCTATGCATAAGTAAAGTCAAAAACCATAGCAGTGACAATGTCTGGCAAATTTTCATGTTCTTGGAGATTGTTGAGACCATATATGTGGTTTTTTCCTCTGCCAACATCAAAAGTTTCTCACCTAAGTGCAACCCTGTTTGGTGGAGCAATTGATGAAGACTGTGCTCTGTTGCCTTTGTTACCATCACCTTGCTTATTCTTTGGACATTCCCTCATGAATGCCCAGTCTGAATACACTCGAAGAAACTTGTTGATCCCTCACGATAAACACCGAAATGAATTCTACCACACTTGGTGCAGGCAGGAGGATTTTTATCTCCTTGCACCGTTGTACCCTGTGAATATAAAGGCTTAGATCTGGAGTTCTGACCATGATGCTCAACTCTATCTCTGTGGTGCACTAGGAGATGATGGTTCATGCCTCTTCTATTTGTGAAACTGTGGCCGACTCAAACCACCTTTTTGTTGCCTAGAATCATTCTTGTCTTGGATTTCTTGTTTATTTACTCTTCTCTGTCCCTCAACTTTTCATCTTCTACCTATTGTGCATAGACCTTTAACCTCAAAATGTCCATGTCTCCAATAAGCATTGCAATCCGACCCTCTTTGCTTGTAGCATGACCTAAGCTAGCAATGAACAAACTCATCCTACTCCTTGTGTCCTTAACCATATCCGGAGCATAGCGAGATAGTCAGGTGAATTTCAATCTATACTCATGCACATTGTGTGAGTCCTTCTTAAGGGTGAGAAGCTCACGTACCTGGGCGTCTTGCATTTCCCGGGGAAAGAAACAACCCAAGAAAGCTTCTTGAGAGAAAGACCAATTCAGATGTGGTGCATTCTCATCTATTTCCTCCTTTCACTAGTCGTACCAAGTACTATCAAGATTCTTCAGTTAGTATGCAACCAGTTTGACTCTCTCAATATTAATGACATGCATCATATTAAATACCTTATTCAACTCTTCCACTAAGTTTTCTAGATCCTCAGTAATTCTTAAACCAGAAAAGCTTGGGGGATTCATTCTCAAGATTTCCCAAATACTCGAAGTGTCAACGCCTTCTTGTCGAGCTCCCCTTTGTTGACCAACCTAGTTAGTCACAGCTTGACTCAACATTCTTATTGCCTCTCTCTACTGAATATTAATAATTTCTTATTGTTGTTGCTCTTTTGGTGCGTTGGGTATTTTCCGTTCCCGGGGTTCAATGATCCTCCTAGCTGGAAGACCTCTTGCTGCTCTTCATGGATGCATGGTTATATGAAACACGCTCAAGCACGAATTAGAAGGAACATTTTAGATATAAAACTGTAACGCACGAAAAGGAATATGAAAAAAATGAGGAGTTTCCTAAATATTGCAACCTCCTAATTATAGATGCAGCGTACTTCACACCAATAACTAGGACTATATAGACACGACTATATTGACTCCCTAGGAATCTTAAACTCTATGCTCTAATATCAAGTTTGTTGCGCCCCAAGTCTACACCTTGCGCGGGACATGCACTCGGTGACCATTCCTGGGCTCGAGCGGACCCTTGATCTGGCTTACTTAACTCAACGGAAGACAATAATCACCTTTACAATGATAAAAGAACTTATGTAAACTACATAATGAAATAACTAGGAATGTCTTAAAGATTTAAACATTCAATTTGGCCAAAATGACAGAACAAGTCTTTAACATATGAAAGAAAATGTAAAGACTACTGACTACTAACTGTCTATGAAGACTCTAAAATAATTGAGATAAAGGCTAGGACAAACCCCACAAAATCTTATTGAACTAACTAGAAAGCCATAAAAGACGTCATTCGGAGTACAAAGAGGTTAGTGAATGTTGGGAAAAACTCCACAACATCCTATTGAACTAACTAGAAAGCAATAAAGATGTCATCTAGAGTTCAATGAGGCTCACCAACTGACTCTGGAGAGCTTAATTGGATTAACGATACGCTGGATGTCAATATTTGTTATATGCGTCTGCATCATAATATGATGCAGGCCAACTGACAGAAGTACATTGAAGATATGAGTATGCGAGTTGGAATGCTAATACAACATAAGGTAGAAAGAGATTCTGAAAGAAACACTTACCTTGGGTCGTTTCACCTTATTAATACTATCTAAACATATCTAATTATAAATCATATTTAAACAAGTGCAGAATAATGAAAAGCTATTTTT
>JAKWJD010000405.1:0-100000 GCA_027705065.1 Solanum peruvianum | reverse complement strand
CTAAAGATTATGTTTTCGTTGGGTGACAAGCAAGTAGGTGTAGGAGATTCTATGTGGTTATGTCGAGTTAGATTGTTCAAATTTTGATATGTAACTTATTGATGTTGAACAATATAACCCTACAGTTTCACATGAGTAATGAGGATTCAAGGGGATTGAAACTACTTTGTTGATGGGAAGATACAAACTGTTATGATGTGTTACGTAGGCATTTGATAGTGAGTAGAGGTTATGAGCTTATAGTATACCGAAGTATTGGAGTAACCAAGAATTTCTTAAGTTTTGGTATGATATGATGGTTGTGAATCTTAGTTAATTAAAATTTAGTATCTGAAAGATTATGTGATGTTGACGTTGTACGTGATTTTATAAACTTTATATTGAATGAAAAAAAAAACTTTTATATTTGAAATTAGTGCTATCGGCCATGGGTGAGATCCGATTATGTTATGAAATACTTAAATGGAAAGAGAGGGAACCATAGTTTGAAAATTTTGGAGGCGATAATGTGTTTGTTAAGAAGACTTTAATACTAGGTTTGAGAATAAGGTAAATGGCTGGTATGGCTATGAAATTCTGTTATTATTAAGTATTAACCTTAGTGAATTACTGTAAAGAGCATTTGTGGTTCGATAAAAACAAGTATGTGACCAATTATAATCGTGACAAAATTGGTAATTGTGAATTGCTAGAAAAATAAGAGACAGAGTCATATGAATGAAAATCTTTGATATGGGAACTATGGAAGAAGTATCTAGTGTTATTCGACTTTGGTTCTGTTTTTTTTCTTATATAAGCACCTATTTCGTTTTGAATATGATTTGAAGTGCGGTTTGCTACCTATACCCACATACAAATCTATGAGTGAATTCCTAGTGGTGGATCGGATGTACCGATCCTCTTATGTCTTCTTGATAGGGTAGGATCCTTGGTTAGACTTGTTCACTTCAGTTATGACATATTTGATATTGTTTGAAAAATTAGAAATATATCACTATTTTTATATGCACAACCTTGCTTGTGGGAACTTACAAAAGAGCTTTCATGAATAGTTATGGTTATCCGACAGTGTTGTAAAAGGTTCTGCATCCTAGCGTGTACCATTTGTAGGGTGCTTACTTGATCTTGTTCTTCATTGGATTAGATATGTTTCATTATCCCTTGATGAGTATTCGATGTCTAAAGATCAGATTTTCATAGTTTAAGCTCATGAAAAGATTAGGTTGTGACAAAGGAATCATGATAAGGTCTATGATGGTTTGTGTAATAGATGTATGTGATCGTTGATCTAGGTTCACTTCAGATTGTAGTGGGTATAGATTCAGAACGTTATCCTTGTTATGTAAGAAAAGATTTGTTATGATGATTGTGTTATGTTCCAGTGGGTTTCAGTTTAGATGGGTTCATGGGTTGGTTTATGGCGTGATATGTAAATCTTCCGAAGTTTCATTCAAAACTTCAGTTCTTGGTAGTTGATATTTAATGGAATGTACTAAAGATGAATTGATCACTTGGAGAGATGAACACGACTTTAAAAATCATACCTCAAGTTTTTTATCGTGTTAGTTATTCTTCCTTCTCCTACTTTATGTTCGAGGACGAACATGATTTTTAGTGGTGGATAATGTAATGATCCTCTTAGTCGTTTTAGAAATTTTAATCAGCATTATTATATTAATCTTTTTAGAAGATTTTGTAAATAATTTATATGACTTATAAGAATGAGTGACATAATTTTTAGATTTAATAAAGGATTATTTTGTTGCTAAGAATAATGAAAAAAGAAAAAAATAGAAAAAAAAAAGAAAATCAGATAAATAATAATAAAAAAAAATTTAAAAAAAAGGGGCAAAGTGCCCTAAATTGTCAAAAGGCGGCTTATGAGAAAAAAAAAAGAGAACGATTTGAAAAAAAAAACGCAGAGAAGAAAAGAAAAGAAAGGGAGAAAAGAAAAGGGAAAAGGAGGACAAAAAATCAATATTTTAATCTCAAGGCGTCAAGGTAATTATTTTCATCCTTCCTAATAAGTTTTTATGTAACCTTTCTATTAAGTTTTTATGTAATTAGAAGTAGATTTTTAGATTAAAACGTGTATAATTTACACTAATATGTGAAACTAATTTTTAATTTTGTGTATATGCATATGTTATTTAGCATAAATTTCAACTTAGTCATTAAATAATTATGACCAATTGTTGATGATCATGAAAAAATTATTGGGAAGGGAGGTAAATAGACATGCAAGAAGTCTTCCGTATAAAAGTATTTCATGAAATATCTTTATTTTGGTGTTCAAATATGGGTGATATAAATTGGGATCAATTTGATATCCTTTTAATAGTTTACATATTATCATTTAAGTTTTAATATATTAATATATATAATTAAGTATTAGGTATATGGTATTAAGTGAATGTCTTAAGATTTATGATATTGAAAAGAAATTAATAATTGAATCCTAATCTTGAAAGTTAAGAACTTAATTATAAATTTACGTGAGTTTTTTTGGTTTAGTCTAGACACGTGCAATATGTGTCTTGTTAACTTCGAAACCTTATAGTGTTTAATTATTTGAATACACTGAATTTTATTTGGAAGTGCAACAAAGGAGGAAGGCTAAAGTTCCGAAGTGATTGTTCGATAAATTGAGGCAAGTGGATTTCTAAACTCTTGTTAAATGTATGAAATGCGTGTATGTCCTTGTGGTATATATGTTTGGAAGTAACGGGATTGGTGATGGGTTGATTTGCCCACATTGATTAATTCTAATGATGAAAAGAATGGGATAACAAAAAGCAAAGTGATTAATTGTTTATGTGTGTTGTGTTGAGAAAGGGTTGAAGTCTTGTTGAATCATTATTGATGTAACTTCATGTTTGTGTGGTTGTGAACTATGCGATGTTATGAAAATGGCCATCTCCTCATTTTTTGTGTGAACTTGTCATCTGCATTATTCTGAGACATTGGTTGTGACAAGTGTTATGTGCATTGAGAAAGAATGGGTACTTAAGAGGATGTACCATTTCGAGGGACGTATCGCGCGCCGCGATGGATACTATATTTCGAGGGACGTATCGCGCGCCGCGATAGATACTATATTTTGAGGGACGTATCGCGAACCGCGATGGTTACAATTATCGAGGGTCGTGTCGTGCGCCGCGACAGATGCATGGACAGATATGTCCCCCATGGGTCCCGGACCGAGAGACAGTGGGTGTGTATCAGTAGGTCAGACATGCATCATTATACTTGACATTGCATTCCATTACATTGCACATACTTATCATTAGTGAACTTGATATTGTGTTTTGCTGATCTAGTGATTGCCTTTTTCGGAACTTTTGATTGTTGAATACTGAGCTTGTTATTGAGGATATATAATTTGTTGAAGTGTTGTTGTTGAGGATATGTAATTTGTTGAAGTGTGTTATTCAGGATATGTAAATTTTTGGAAGTGTTGCTATTGAGGATATCTAATTTGTTTAAGTGTTGATGTTGAGGATATATAACTTGTTAAAGTGTTGTTGTGGAGGATATGTAATTTGTTAAATTGTTGTTGTGGAGGATATGTAATTTGTCTAAATGTTTTTGTTGAGTTACGTTCTATGTAAACTGTGAGCTGTTAGGTTGGGCTGATGTTTATGCAGGTTGGAGTTGTGGAGGTTCGGTTGGGGGTGGTAGGAGTACCCGTATTTCATCCCCTTAGCTTGTGTTTAGAGGTTTACTTGCTGAGTACCGTATGGTTTGGTACTCACCCCTTGCTTCTACAAATTTTTGTAGGTTACTATCCCGGACTTTTATGATATATTCTCTTCTTTTCCGAGGCTTCCTGGAGATTTTGTGAGGTAGTTGTTGGTCATCTCAGCATCCCTCCTTACTCTTGTTTATGATTTTGTTCTTGTAACGACCTGTTTAGTCGTTTTGAGCAGCAGATTTTATTTCTGGAAAATTGGTTGAAACGACGGAACCCACGACGGACCGTCACAGGCACGACGGACCGTCACAGGGTCTCGTTTCAATATACTTAGGAATTCTGAAATTGGGTACTGAAAATCGACTCCCTGTAAATTGTGACGGACCTGCAGGACGTGCCGTCACATGCACGACGAACCGTCGTGAGCTCCCGTTGCAAAACACTTCAACTTTTGAGAAATTGGTACAGGGAACGAGTCTCTGACCGTCATGACGGAGGTGCAGGACGGACCGTCACAGGGGTGACGGGCCGTCACAGTCCACGTAAGTCTTGTGGGGGTGCGACGACCTGTGTGACGGACTGTCGCAGGCACGACGGGCCGTCACAGGTTGCGCAAATCCCAGGCAGAATAGGATTTCTTCACAGGTTTTAAGGGACGTTTTGGACTATTCTTTCCTTAATTATAAAGTTAGAGGGTTAATGTTAATAAGTCTAATTAGTTGGGGGTTAAAAGTGGTAACCTTAAGTTAATTAGTGGGTTTTATTGTCCTCCTTTACACTTAATTATATTTTTAATTAGGGTAAAAAGAAGGAGGGTTTGAATAAAGAAAACAAAAGAGAAAGAACAAGAGAGAGAAAAGAGAAACGAATTGAGGGAGATTGAACGAGAAGAAGAAAGCTTTGGGGAAAATTGTTGTTAATCACTAATCTTCGGTGGAGGTAGGTTATGGTTTATTTTACGATATTCGTAGTGAACTCTTAATAGGGAATGATATGTATTGATAGTATTGTAAACCCTGCTATGTGTTTAATTGTATGCTTGCATGATCGTGATTATGAAATTGTGATAAATTAAGCATGATGAAGTTATTGAATCCTAATTCTTGAAAGAAACCCTAATTCACTTGTTAATGATGATGCCTTGGTGTAAAAGAAGGCTTGATAAATTATATAATGATATTGATGATGCCTTAGTGTAAAAGAAGGCTTGATAAATTATATAATGAGATCGGTGATGCCTTAGTATAAAAGAAGGCTTGATGAATTAGGGGATCGGGTGCCACGTTCCGGTACCAGGATAGAATATGAGGATCGGAGTGTCACGTTCCGACACCAGGATAGAATATGGATCGGATGCCACGTTCCGGTACCAGGATAGAATATGAGGATCGGAGTGTCACGTTCCGACACCAGGATAGAATATGGATCGGGTGCCACGTTCCGGTACCAGGATAGAATATGAGGATCGGAGTGTCACGTTCCGACACCAGGATAGAATGAGGATCGGAGTGCCACGTTCCGGCACCAGGATAGAAATAGAGGAGCGGAGTGTCACGTACCGACACAATAGGAAGAAAGATAATGAATCTTGAAAGATAATGAATATACTCAATCTAATGAACCCAATTCCCAAATGAGTATGGTATTGAGGCTTGAGTCCTCATGTGTGAACTTAGTGGAAATTGTTAATGATATAGTACTTGTTGTTGCTACATGTTAAGTATCATAGTTGATTTTATGATATTACTTGATATATATTATCTTCTATTTTGAGTTGGCCGATGATACTTACTCAGTACTTGTGGTTGTACTGACCCCCTACTTTTATGTTTTCTTCTTTGTTATTTATGAAATGCAGCAAACGTTCCGTCAACTTCAACTCAGCAGTAAATCAAGCCAGTCTTCGTCACACTGGATCTTCAGGGTGAGCTAATGCTTCTAGCTTGGACTGGGTCTTCTTCTTCAAGTCTTGATGCCTTGAACTTCCGGCATGGACTAGCTTTTTAGTTATTTTTGTTCTTAGACATTCCTAGTTTAGTAATTTGAGATAGATGTTCTTGTGATGATGACTTCCAGATTTTGGGGATAATAATAATAGTTTGAATTGTTTTATTAATGAGTTATGTCTTCCGCATTATTTTCTGTTGATATAAATTGAAATGTTAAGGTTTAGATTGGCTGGTTCGCTCACATAGGAGGGTGAATGTGGGTGCCAATCGCGGCCCCGATTTGGGTCGTGACAAACTTGGTATCAGAGCATTAGGTTCATTGGTCTCATCACACAAGAACGAGTCTAGTAGAGTCTTACGGAAACGATAGGGGGACGCCTTTACTTTTCTTTGAGAGACTATAAGACTTTAGGAAAATTCCATTCTTCATTCTTTCTTTCGTGCTAATACTTGCGTCCAATTGGTATCTAGGTGATACAAATTGGTATCTGACCATCTTCACTCTATTTCGCAGATGGTTAGAACTAGAGCAACGACCGCACCAGCAGCAACAACGGCACGGCAAGAATCATCTGAGCCAGCCACTGGGGCTGTGGCTCGAGGAAGAACAACGGTAAGAGGCCGTGGAAGAGGTCGTGGGAGGACGTCCTCTAGAGGAAGAGGACGAGCCCCTAGCCCATCTGATACTAGGGCGGTGAATCCTCCACCGACCGAGGAGGTGATAAGAGAGGGTGAGGAAGGGGAGAATGAACAAGTGCAAAATGAGGAAATGCCACCCCAACCTACCCCAGAGATGATCAACTAGGTACTTGCTTATCTTAGCGGGTTATCCGATCAGGGTCAGGCACCTCCAGTGGTTTCTGCACCAACACCTCCGGTTTCAGAGATACGACATGCGGCTACTATGGCTCCCCGCATGGATGCATCATTGGGAATAGGCACATTTCCACGTCTGACTACTGGGCCTATTATGACAAATGATCAGCATGAACTTTTTAGTAAGTTCTTGAAATTGAAACCTCCAGTCTTTAAGGGCGCAAAATCAGAGGATGCCTACGATTTTCTGGTTGATTGTCATGAGCTACTACACAAGATGGGTATAGTAGAATGGTTTGGCGTTGAGTTCGTGAGCTATCAGTTTCAAGGGAACGCCAAAATGTGGTGGCGGTCACATGTTGAGTGTCAACCAACAGAGGCACCACCTATGACTTGGGAATCGTTCTCTAGCTTGTTTATGGAGAAGTATATCCCAAGGACTTTGAGAGATAGAAAAAGGGATGAGTTCTTGAGTCTTGAGCAAAGAAGGATGACGGTTAATGCATATGAGGCTAAATTCCGCGCATTATGCAGGTATGCCACCCAACTTTGTTTCAGTCCACAAGAACGGATCCGCCGTTTTGTGAAGGGGTTGAGGTCAGAATTGCAGATTTCAGCCTTACAGATAGCGGCAATGGCAACATCCTTCCAAGAGGTGGTATACTTTGTGATAGAGGTGGAAGGAGTGAAGTCGGATGACTTCACCACAACGTCGACATCAAAAAAGTTTCGAAAGGGAGGTGAGTTCAACAGTTCGTATACTAGAGGACAGAGTTCTGGAGGTTACTCAGTTCGACCCGTTCAGTCTTCCCTACAGACTGTAGTTGGGGGTCCACCTCAGAACGGTCAACACTTCTCTGAGAGGCCGATGCGTGAACCCAGAGAATGTTATGGATGTGGAGAGATTGGACACATTAAAATGTATTGTCCAAACCAGAGTTACAGAACCCCACTAGCTAGAGGTAGAGGTGGTCATGGTAGAGGCCGTTATTCTGGAGGGCGTGGTGGCCGAGGTAATGGTGGTCACCAAAACGGCAGAGGTGAAGGGCAAACTGGAGCCACTACTACGCAACATGGTAGGGGCAACGGACAGACAAATAATGGGGCCCATTGTTACGCTTTCCCTGGGAGGTCTGAAGCGGAGGCGTCTGATGCTGTTATCATAGGTAATCTTTTGGTTTGTGATTGCATGGCATCTGTATTATTTGACCCTGGCTCCACGTTTTCATATGTATCTTCCTCATTTGCTAATGGTCTAAATTTAAATTGTGAATTACTTGACATGCCTATTCGTATTTCTACTCCGGTGGATGAGTCTGTGATAGTTGAAAAGGTATATAGGTCTTGTTTGGTGAATTTTGTGGGGAGCAACACTTATGTAGATTTGTTTATTTTAGAAATGGGTGACTTTGATGTAATTCTGGGTATGACTTGGCTTTCCCCGAATTTTGCGATTTTGGATTGCAATGCTAAAACTGTGACGTTAGCCAAGCCTGGGGTAGATCCGTTAGTGTGGGAGGGTGACAACACTTCCAATCCGGTGCGTATCATCTCCTTTCTTCGGGCTAAGAAAATGGTGAGTAAAGGGTGTTTAGCTTTCTTGGCACATCTTAAGGATGACACTACCCAAGTACCCTCGATTGAGTCAGTTTCGGTAGTCCGTGAGTTTTTGGATGTGTTCCCTGCAGATCTTCCTGGTATGCCACCAGATAGGGATATTGACTTCTGCATTGATCTTGAACCGGGTACTCGCCCCATTTCTGTACCCCCTTATAGAATGGCTCCCGCGGAGTTAAGAGAGTTGAAGGCACAACTTCAAGAGTTGTTGAGCAAAGGCTTCATTAGACCAAGTGCATCTCCTTGGGGTGCTCCGGTTTTGTTCGTAAAGAAGAAAGATGGGAGCTTTCGGATGTGTATAGACTACAGACAATTGAACAAGGTAACTATTAAGAACAAGTATCCCATTCCTCGCATTGATGACTTATTCGATCAGTTACAAGGTGCTTGTGTCTTCTCAAAAATTGACTTGAGGTCCGGTTATCACCAATTGAAAATACGAGCAACGGATGTGCCAAAGACGGCTTTTCGAACTAGGTATGGCATTATGAATTTGTGGTAATGTCTTTTGGTCTTACGAATGCCCCTACTGCCTTCATGAGCTTGATGAACGGGATTTTCAAGCCATACTTGGACCTCTTTGTGATTGTGTTTATTGATGATATACTGATATACTCCAAAAGTAAGAAGGAACATGAGGAGCATTTGAGAATGGTGTTAGAGTTGTTGAGGAAGAAAAAGCTTTATGCGAAATTCTCCAAGTGTGAATTTTGGCTAGATTCAGTGTCCTTCTTGGGGCACGTGGTTTCTAAGGATGGAGTAATGGTGGATCCATCTAAGATTGAGACGGTGAAAAATTGGGTAAGACCTACAAACGTGTCAGAAATAAGGAGTTTCGTTGGGTTAGCTAGCTACTACCGCCGATTTGTCAAGGGATTCTCTTCTATTGCTTCCCAATTAACGAACTTGACTAAGCAGAATGTTCCATTTGTATGGTCGGATGAGTGTGAGGAAAGCTTTCAGAAACTCAAGACTTTGTTGACTACTGCACCAATTCTTACCTTGCCAGTAGAGGGTAAAAACTTCATCGTTTATTGTGATGCATCCTATTCTGGGTTAGGTGCAGTGTTAATGCAAGAGAAGAATGTGATTGGCCTTGCTTAAGCGAATAGGGGAGGTGGCTTATGAATTAGCCTTGCCCCCAGGGCTGTCCGGAGTGCATCCGGTATTTCATGTGTCCATGTTGAAAAGATACCATGGAGATGGAAACTACATCATCCATTGGGATTCAGTTTTGTTGGATGAGAACTTGACTTATGAAGAGGAACCGGTTGCTATATTAGATAGAGAAGTTCGCAAGTTGAGGTCGAGAGAGATTGCATCCATCAAAGTTCAATGGAAGAATCGACCGGTTGAAGAAGCTACTTGGGAGAAGGAGGCAGATATGCAAGAAAAATACCCACATCTGTTTACAGATTAAGGTACTCCTTTTCGCCATTGTTTTTCTTCTTTTGATCATTCGGGGACGAATGATGGGTAAATTGGTATCTATTGTAACGACCTGTTTAGTCGTTTTGAGCAGCAGATTTTATTTCTGGAAAATTGGTTGAAACGAGGAACCCACGAAAGACCGTCACAGGCACGACGGACCGTCGCAGGGTCTCGTTTCAATAAACTTAGGAATTCTAAAATTGGGTACTGAAAATCGACTCTCTATAAATTGTGACAGACCTGCAGGACGTGCCGTCACATCCACGACGAACCGTCATGATCTCCCGTTGCAAAACACTTCAACTTTTGAGAAATTGGTACAGGGAACGAGTCTCTGACCGTCATGACGGAGGTGCAGGACGGACCGTCACAGGGGTGACGGGCCGTCACAGTCCACGTAAGTCCTGTGGGGCTGCGATGACCTGCGTGACGGACCGTCGCAGGCACGACGGGCCGTCACAGGTTGCGCAAATCCCAGGCAGAATAGGATTTCTTCACACGTTTTAAGGGACGTTTTGGACTATTCTTTCCTTAATTATAAAGTTAGATGGTTAATGTTAATAAGTCTAATTACTTGGGGGTTAAAAGAGGTAACCTTAAGTTAATTAGTGGGTTTTATTGTCCTCCTTTACACTTAATTATATTTTTAATTAGGGTAAAAAGAAGGAGGGTTTGAATAAAGAAAACAAAAGAGAAAGAACAAGAGAGAGAAAAGAGAAACGAATTGAGGGAGATTGAACGAGAAGAAGAAAGCTTTGGGGAAAATTCTTGTTGATCACTAATCTTCGGTGGAGGTAGGTTATGGTTTATTTTACGATATTCGTAGTGAACTCTTAATAGGGAATGATATGTTTTGATAGTATTGGAAACCGTGCTATGTGTTTAATTGTATGCTTGCATGATCGTGATTATGAAATTGTGATAAATTAAGCATGATGAAG
The DNA here is from genome assembly GCA_027705065.1 of Solanum peruvianum. Taxonomy (NCBI): domain Eukaryota; kingdom Viridiplantae; phylum Streptophyta; class Magnoliopsida; order Solanales; family Solanaceae; genus Solanum; species Solanum peruvianum. The sequence continues at coordinate 89,552 of JAKWJD010000405.1, read as the reverse complement.
TTATTGAATCCTAATTCTTGAAAGAAACCCTAATTCACTTGTTAATGATGATGCCTTGGTGTAAAAGAAGGCTTGATAAATTATATAATGAGATTGATGATGCCTTAGTGTAAAAGAAGGCTTGATAAATTATATAATGAGATTGATGATGCCTTAGTGTAAAAGAAGGCTTGATAAATTATATAATGAGATTGATGATGCCTTAGTATAAAAGAAGGCTTGATGAATTAGGGGATCGGGTGCCACGTTCCGGTACCAGGATAGAATATGAGGATCGGAGTGTCACGTTCTGACACCAGGATAGAATATGGATCGGGTGCCACGTTCCCGTACCAGGATAGAATATAAGGATCGGAGTGTCACGTTCCGACACCAGGATAGAATATGGATCGGGTGCCACGTTCTGGTACCAGGATAGAATATGAGGATCGGAGTGTCACGTTCCGACACCAGGATAGAATGAGGATCGGAGTGTCACGTTCCGGCACCAGGATAGAAATAGAGGAGCGGAGTGTCACGTACCGACACAAGAGGAAGAAATATAATGAATCTTGAAAGATAATGAATATACTCAATCTAATGAATCCAATTCCCAAATGAGTATGGTATTGAGGCTTGAGTCCTCATGTGTGAACTTAGTGGAAATTGTTAATGATATAGTACTTGGTGTTGCTACATGTTAAGCATCATAGTTGATTTTATAATATTACTTGATATATATTATCTTCTATTTTGAGTTGGCCGATGATATTTACTCAGTACTTGTGGTTGTACTGACCCCCTACTTTTATGTTTTCTTCTTTGTTATTTATGAAATGCAGCAAACGTTCCGTCAACTTCAACTCAGCAGTAAATCAAGCCAGTCTTCGTCACACCGGATCTTCAGGGTGAGCTAATGCTTCTAGCTTGGACTGGGTCTTCTTCTTCAAGTCTTGATGCCTTGAACTTCCGGCATGGACTAGCTTTTTAGTTATTTTTGTTCTTAGACATTCCTAGTTTAGTAATTTGAGATATATGTTCTTGTGATGATGACTTCCAGATTTTGGGGATAATAATAATAGTTTGAATTGTTTTATTAATGAGTTAAGTCTTCCGCATTATTTTCTGTTGATATAAATTGAAATGTTAAGGTTTAGATTGGTTGGTTCGCTCACATAGGAGGGTGAATGTGGGTGCCAGTCGCGGCCCCGATTTGGGTCGTGACAGTTCTACTCTAGAAACAATATCATATGAGACTTATATTTTCTTTTGATCCGTTTGTTATACTTTAGAGGCTTGTACACGTGAGAACCAGGTTTTGGGGTATAATGTAAGTTGATAGTAAATTTTCCGCATTTTTATTGTAATAGTTGAGTTTTAGGCTTACTTGTCTTGGTGGAATAAGACGAGTGCCATCACGTCCATTTTTGGGTCGTGACACAAACTAAACCACATTATATATTCTAACTTATTTAAAGAATTTAACAACTTTGTAAGTCTAATTAGTTTAGTTTTAACTTAACTCCCAATACTATATTCACCAACTAAACCACATTATATATTTTAAGTTATTTGAAGAATTTAACAACTTTTTATTTCTAAATAGTTTAGTTTTCACTTAATTTAACACTATATTCACCATCTAAACGACATTAGATACTTTAACTTATTTGAAGGATTATATAACTTTTTAAGTTTAATTATTTTAGTTTTAAACATAATTCCAATACTATATTCACCAATTAAACCACATTATATATTTTAACTTATTCTAAGAATTTAACAACTTTTTGAGTGTAATTAGTTTAGTTTTAACTTATTTGCAGCACTATATTCATCAACTAAACCAAATTATATATTTTAAGTTATTTGAAGAACTAAACAATTTTGTAAGTCTACCTAATTTAATTTTTACTTATTTCCAACATTATATTCAACAACTAAACCATTTATATATTGTAATATATTTAAAGGACTTAATAATTTTTAGAGTCTAATTAATTTAGTTTGAACTTAATTCAAACAATATATTGACTAACTAAACCACATTATATATTTTAACTTATTTGAAGAACTTAACAACTTTTTAACTCTGACTAATTTAGTTTTTACTTTATTTCAACACTATATTTACCATGTAAACCACAATATATATTTTAATATATTTGAAGATCTTAACAAATTTTTAAGTCTAACTAGTTTAGTTTTAACTTAATTCCAACAGTATAGTCACAAGCTAAACCACATTATATATTTCAAGTTATATGAAGAATTTAACAACTTCATATGCCTAGTTAGTTTAGTTTTTACATAAATCCCAACACTATATTCACCAACTAAACTACATTATATATTTTAATATATTTGAAAAACATAACAACTTTTTAAGTCTAATAAGTTAAGTTTTAACTTTATTCCGACACTATATTCACCAACTTAAACGCATTATATATTTTAACCTAGTTGAATAACTTAACAACTTTGTAAGTGTTGTTAGTTTAGTTTTAACTTAATTCCAACAATATATTCACCAACAAAATTACATTATATATTTTAATTTATTTGAAGAATTTAATAACTCTTTAAGTCTAATTGGTTTAGTTTTTACATAATTTCAACACTATATTCACCGACTATACCACCTTACATATTTTAACTTATTTGAAAAACATAACAACTTTTTAAGTCTAACTAATTTAGTTTTTACTTATTTCCAACAGTATATTCACCACTTAAACCACATTATATATTTTACTATATTAGAAGAACTTAACAACTTTTTAAGTTTAATTAGTTTGGTTTTAACTTACTTCCAACAATATATTTACCAGCTAAATCGCATTATATATTTTAATATATTTGATGAACTTACCAACTTTTTAAGTCTAATTAGTTTAGTTTTAACTTTATTCCAACACTCTATTCACCAAGTAAACCACATTATATATTTTAACTTATTTGGAAACTAAACAATTTTGTAAGTCTAACTAATTTAGTTTTTACTGAATTCCAACACTATTGTCACGACCCAAATCGGGGCCGCGACTGGCACCCACATTTACCCTCCTATGTGAGCGGACCAACCAATCTAACCTTTAACATTTTAATACAATATCAACAAAAGAAATGCGGAAGACTTAAACTCATTAATAATACAAATCAATAACTATCATTATTATCCCCAAAATCTGGAAGTCATCATCACAAGAACATCTATCCTCAAATTACTAAACTAAAAATGTCTAAGAACAAAAATAACTAAAAAGCTAGTCCATGCCGGAAGTTCAAGGCATCAAGACTTGAAGAAGAAGACCCAGTCCAAGCTAGACGCGTTAGCTCACCCTGAATTTCCGAAGGTAGTGAAGACTGGCTAGATCTACTGTGGAGTTGAAGTTGACGGAACGTTTGCTGCATTACACAAATAACAAAGAGGAAAACAATAAAGTAGGGGGTCAGTACCACCACACGTACTGAGTAGATATCATCGGCTAACTCAAAATAGAAGATAATATATATCAAGAAATATTATAAATCAACTATAAACTCAAAATGTAGCAACAACAAGTATTATAATCGTCAATAAATGCCATCAAGTTCATCCATGAGGGCTCAAGCCTCAATACCACACTCATTTGGGAAATAAGTTCATTATGTTGAGTAGATTAACATCTTTCAAGATTCATTATCTTTCTTCCTCTTGTGTCGGTACGTGACACTCCGATCCCCTACCACTATGTGTCGGTACGTGACACTCCGATCCCCTACATGTGTCGGAACGTGACACTCCGATCCCCTATATGTGTCGGAACGTGACACTCCGATCCCCTATATGTGTCGGTACGTGACACTCCGATCCCCTATATCTACGTGTCGGTTCGTGAAACCCGTCCCACTAATACTATGTGTCGGAACGTGACACTCCGATCCACTAATACTATATGTCGGAACGTGACACTCCGATCCACTAATACTATGTGTCGGAACGTGACACTCCGATCCACTAATACTATGTGTCGGAATGTGACACTCCGATCCACTAAATTCATTCTATCAGTTCATCAAGCCTTCTCTTTACCAATGCATCATCAATCCCATTACTTTAGTTCATCAAGCCCTCTTTTATACCAAGGCATCATCATTAATATCGTAGATTAAAGTTTCTTTCAAGATTTGGGATTCAATGGTTTTCATCATGCTGGTTTTATCAAAATCACATAATCACATTCATGCAAGCATACAATTAAGCATATAGACAGGTTTACAATATCGTCAACACATATTATTCACTATTAAGAGTTCACTACGAATATCGTAATATAAACCATAACCTACCTCCACCGAAGACTAGTGATCAAGCAAGAATTCCAAAGCTTTGATATCCTTTTCCCTTGTTCGACTCTCTCTTAATCGATCAATCTCCCTCTCTCTTTTCTTTTGTTTTGTTTTATTCCAACCCTCCTTTCTTTACCCTAATTATCATATAATTAAGAATAAAAGAGGACAATAAAACCCCCTAATTAACTTAAGGTCACCTCTTTTAACCCCTAAGTAAATAGACTTATTAATGTTAACCCTCAATCTTTATAATTAAGGAAAGAATAGTCAAAAACGACCCTTAAAACGTGTGGAGAAATCCTGTTCTGACTGGGATCTGCGTGACCTGTGACGGGCCGTCGTGCCTGCGACGGTCCGTCACACAGGTTGTCGCAGCCTCCCCAATTTCCAGGTGGCTGTGACGGCCCGTCACCCCTGTGACGGTCCGTCCTGCACCTCCGTCATGACGGTCAGAAACTCGTTTCTTGTACCAAATTCTCAAAAGTTGAAGTGTTTTGCAACGGAAACTCACGACGGCTCGTCGTGGATGTGACGGCACGTCCTGCAGGTCCGTCACAATTTACAGAGAGTCGATTTTCAATACCCAATTTCAGAATTCTAAGTATGCTGACACGCTGCACCCTCGACGGGCCGTCGTGCCTGTGACGGTCCGTCGCAGTGCCCGTAGTCTTGGCCAGTTTTTCTAGAATTAAAAATCTGCTGCTCAAAACGACTAAACAGGTCGTTACAACTATATTCACCAATTAAACCACAATATACATTTTAATACAGTTTAAGAACTTATCAAAATTTTAAGTCTAATTAGTTTAGTTTTAACTTAATACCCACATTATATTCATCAACTTAACCACATTATATATTTTAACTTATTTGAACAACTTAACAACTTTTTAAGTCTAACTAATTTAGTTTTTATTTAATTTTAACACTATGTTCACCAACTAAGCCACATTATATATTTTTATATATTTGAAGAACTTAACAACTTTTAAAGTCGAATTAGTTTAGTTTTAACTTAATTCCAACACTATATTCACCAATTAAGCCACATTATATATTTTAACTTTTTTCAAGAATTTAATAACTTTTTAGATCTAACTAATTTAGTTTTTACTTAATTCCAACACTATATTCACCAATGAAACCACAATATACATTTCAATACATTTGAAGAAATTAACAAAATTTTAAGTGTAATTAGTTTAGTTTTAACTTAATACCAACATTATATTCATAAACTAAACCACATTATATATTTTAACTTATTTGAAAATTTTAACAACTTTATAGGTCTAATTAGTTTAGTTTTAACTTAAATCCATTACTACATTCACCAACTCAACCACATTATTTATTTTAACTTATTTGAAGAACTTAACAACTTTTTAATTCTAATTATTTTAGTTTTAATTTGATTTCAACACTATATTCACCAACTAAACCACATTATACATTTTAACTTATTTGAAGAATATTATAACTTTTTAAGTCTAATTAGTTTAGTGTTTACTTAATTCCAATACTATATTCACTAACTTATAGGACCCAAACCGAGTTGTGAGTAACACCCATACTTAACCTCCTAAGTGGGAGAACGAACAAATTTAACTGAAATTACAAAATACAAACATATTGCGGATGCTCAAAATCTTACTAAGCATTATTTCAAAAAATCTGAAAGTCATCACATCAAGGACATCTAATATCCAAATACACAGTCTATGGATATCGAATAAACCAAATTAAATGAATAAAATGGTATGTGTCTGAAGACATAGAACATCATGTCATGACCGAGAGAATCTAACAGAGCTTGAATGAATAGCTAACCCTCAAAACTGATATGCTGGAGATTGCTTAGAACTGAAGATAATTCGAAGTCATTGGTATACTTGCTGCACTCCATCAAAGGAAAACAAAGAAAAACACAAGTAGGTCATAGTTCGGGGCATTATATACTAAGTAGGTATCATCGGCCAACCCAAAATAGAATTTAATATACAATGAATAATAATATGAACTCAACTATAACACTTAACAGGTGATAAGAAACAAACAACATGATCAAGTGTCAACAACACTAAAGTAGGTATATAATAAATCAACAATATCAAGATCAACCATGAGGACTCATGCCCTTAACTAAACCATTGGGGAATTTAGTTCTTACAGATTGAGTACATTCCGTTAATTCCACATCTTTTTTCCTTTAATGTTACTGTGTCGAAATGTGACACTCCAATCTAATTATACCATAGGAACGTGACACTCCGATCCAAGAATACAATATTAGGATATGTCACTCCGATCCAATTATACCATGTCGGAACATGACACTCCGATCCAATTATACCATTAATTTATCATTTATTATCAGCACTTTCGATTCATTGAAAATATTTCATCAAATCTTCACTATTCAAGGCATCACTTTGATAAAGAGGGTTCAAGAATATAAATTCCACGGTCTGAGAATTTCAGACCAATCACAAAACACATAACCAAGCCACAAAATGTCACGTCCCAAATCAGGGACGCGACTGGCACCCACATTTACCCTCCTATGTGAGCGAACCAACCCATCTAAACCTTAACATTCAAGATATAACTACAGAAAATAAATGCAGAAGACTTAAACTCATTAATTAAAACAATTCAAAACTATTATTAATATCCCCAAAATCTGGAAGTCATCATCACAAGAACATCTATCTCAAATTACTAAAATATGAATGTCTAAGAACAAAAATAACTAGAAAGCTAGTCCATGCCGGAAGTTCAAGGCATCAAGACTTGAAGAAGAAGACCCAGTCCAAGCTAGACGCATTAGCTCACCCTGAATTTCTGATGAAGTGAAGACTGGCTAGATCTACTGTTGAGTTGAAGTTGACGGAACGTTTGCTGCATTACACAAATAACAAAGAAGAAAACATAAAAGTAGGGGGTCAGTACAACCACACGTACTGAGTAGATATCATCGGCTAATCAAAAATAGGGAACAGTATATATCAATAATAAGTAAATCAACTATAAACTCAACATGTAGCAACAACAAGTATTATAATCGTCAATAAATACCATCAATTTCATCCATGAGGGCTCAAGCCTCAATACCATACTCATTTGGGGATTAAGTTCATTATGTTGAGTATATTAACATCTTGCAAGATTCATTATCTTTCTTCCTCTTGTGTCGGTACGTGACACTCCGATCCCCTACCACTTGTGTCGGAACGTGACACTCCGATCCCCTATATGTGTCGGAACGTGACACTCCGATCCCCTATATGTGTCGGAACGTGACACTCCGATCCCTATATGTGTCGGTACGTGACACTCCGATCCCCTATATCTACGTGTCGGTCGTGACACCCGTCCCACTAATACTATGTGTCGGAACGTGACACTCCGATCCACTAATACTATGTGTCGGAACGACACTCCGATCCACTCAAATTCATTCTATCCGTTCATCAAGCCTTCTTTTATACCAAGGCATCATCATTAATATTATAGATTAAAGTTTCTTTCAAGATTTGGGATTCAATGGTTTTCATCATGCTTGTTTTATCAAAATCACATAATCATGTTCATGCAAGCATACAATAAGCATATAGACAGGTTTACAATATCATCAACACATATTATTCACTATTAAGAGTTCACTACGAGTATCGTATATAAACCATAACCTACCTCCACAGAATTGAATCAACAAGCTATCTTCTCAAAATCCTTGCTATCCTCTATGCCTCTGATCGATCTATTTGCTCTTCAATTCGTTTCTCCCTTTTCTCTCTTTGTTTTGTTTTATTCAAACCCCTTCTTTTACCCTAATTAATCATATAATTAAGTGTGAAAAAGGACAATAAACCCACTAATTCACTTAAGGTTACCCCTTTAAACCCTAAGTAATTAGACTTATTAATGTTACCCCTCAATCTTTATAATTAAGGAAAGAATAGTCAAAAACGACCCTTAAAACGTGTGGAGAAATCCTAAACTGCCTGGGATTGCGTGACCTGTGACGGGCCGTCATGCCTGCGACGGTCCGTCACGGTGGTCGTCGCACCTCCCCAGGTTCCAGGTGGCTGTGACGGCCCGTCACACCTGTGACGGTCCGTCCTGCACCTCCGTCCTGACGGTCAGAAACTCGTTTCTCGACCAAATTCTCAAAAGTTGAAGTGTTTTTGCAACGGAACTAACGACGGTTCGTCGTGGATGTGACGGCACGTCCTGCAGGTCCGTCACAATTTACAGAGAGTCGATTTTCAGTACCCAATTTCAAAAATCTAAGTGCCATGGGACGACACCTCCTCGACGGGCCGTCGTGACCACGACGGTCCGTCGGGACCACGTCGTCCCAGCCAGTTTTTCCCCGTAATTCAATCTGCTGCTCAAACGACTAAACAGGTCGTTACAATAGATACCAATTTACCCATTGTTCGTCCCCGAACGATCAAAAGAGAAAAACAATGGCGAAAAGGAGTACCTGAATCCGTAAACAGATGTGGGTATTTTTCTTGCATATCTGCCTCCTTCTCCCAAGTAGCTTCTTCAACCGGTCGATTCTTCCATTGAACTTTGATGGATGCAATCTCTCTCGACCTCAGCTGCGAACTTCTCTATTAATATAGCAATCGGTTCCTCTTCATAAGTCAAGTTCTCATCAAACAAAACTGAATCCCAACGGATAATGTAGTTTCCATCTCCGTGGTATCTCTTCAACATGGACACATGAAACACCGGATGCACTCCGGACAGCCCTGGGGGCAAGGCTAATTCATAAGCCACCTCCCCTATTCGCTTAAGTACCTCAAATGGTCCGATGTACCTGGACTTAGCTTACCTCTTTTTCCAAACCGCATCACCCCTTTCATGGGTGAAACCTTCAACAAGACTTGTTCACCTTCCATGAACTCCAAGTCTCTAACCTTCGGTCTGCATACTCCTTTTGTCTACTTTGAGCCGCCTAAAAGCTTTTCTTGAATAGCTTTCACCTTCTCCATAGAATCTCTAACAGATCAGTCCCCCAAGGTCTAACTTCAAATGCATCAAACCACCCAATGGGAGATCTACACCTCCTCCCATACAATGCTTCAAAGGGAGCCATGTCGATACTGGAGTGATAGCTATTATTGTATGAAAACTCTGCCACGGTAAGAAGCTATCCCAATGGCCACCAAACTCTATCACACATGCACGAAGCATATCCTCCAACACTTGAATCGTTCGCTCAGACTGACCATCGGTCTGAGGGTGAAATGCAGTGCTAAGGTCCAACCTAGTACCTAATTCAGCATGCAATGTCCTCCAAAACTTAGAAGTAAACTGCGTACCTCTATCTGATATGATGGAGAGTGGAACTCCATGCAACCGAACGATCTCTGAGATGTAGATTTTGGCTAACTTCTCTGCATTGTAGGTCACCTTGACAGGAAGAAGAATGAGCAGACTTAGTTAACTTATCAACAATCACCCAAATGGAGTCATACTTACCCATTGTCTTTGGAAGACCAACCACAAAGTCCATTGCGATTCTCTCCCACTTCCATTCAGGAATGGGCATTCTCTGAAGCGTTCCTCCGGGCCTCTGGTGTTCATACTTACTGTTGACAATTTGGACATTTGGCAACAAACTCAACAATATCTCGCTTCATTCTACTCCACCAGAAGTGTTGCTTTAGGTCGCGATACATCTTGGTTGCACCAGGATGTATAGAATATCCGGAACTATGAGCTTCTGTAAGAATAGTGGTGATCAAATCATCGATGCGGGGTACACATACTCTTCCCTTGATCCCAAAACACCTTCCCCATCGATTATTGCTTCCTTAGCCTCTCCTTGCAACACTTTATCTCGAATTCGCCTTAGTTTCTCATCATCAAACTGTTTCCCTTAATCTGATCAAGAAAAGAGGATTTTTGCCTCTACACAAGCTAACAGTCCTCCCTTCTCGTTTATTTCTAACCTCATAAGGTCATTAGCCAAAATCTGCACTTCTCTAGCCAATGGGCGTCTAGAAGCTTGCAAATGAGCTAGACTTCCCATGCTTCCGGCCTTTCTACTCAAGGCATCTGCCACAACATTCGCCTTTCCCGGATGATACAAGATAGTGATGTCGTAGTCCTTCAGTAGTTCCATCCATCTCCTCTGTCTCAAGTTCAAGTCTTTCTGAGTGAATACATACTGTAGGCTACGATGGTCCGTGTAGACTTCACACTTAACCCCATACAAGTAGTGTCTCCATTGCTTTAGTGCAAATACTACCGCGGCCAACTCAAATCGGGGTCGGATAGTTACGCTCATGCACCTTTAATTGCCTCGAAGCATAAGCAATCACATCTCTTGCATTAGCACTGCACCCAACCCAGAATAGGATGCATCACAATAAACAATGAAGTTTTTGCCCTCTACGGCAAGGTGAGGATAGGCGCGGTAGTCAACAAAGTCTTAAGCTTCTGGAAGCTTTCCTCACACTCATCCGACCATACAAATGGGACGTTTTGCTTAGTCAAGTTCGTCAATTGGGAAGCAATGGAAGAGAATCCCTTGACGAATCGGCGGTAGTAGCTAGCTAGCTAACCCAACAAAAACTCCTTATTTCTGACACGTTTGTAGGTCTTACCCAATTCTTCACTGTCTCAATCTTAGATGGATCCACCATCACTCCATCCTTAGAAACCACGTGCCCCAAGAAGGACACTGAATCTAGCCAAAACTCACACTTGGAGAATTCGCATAAAGCTTTTTCTTCCTCAACAACTCTAACACCATTCTCAAATGCTCCTCATGTTCCTTCTTACTTTGGAGTATATCAGTATATCATCAATGAACACATCACAAAGAGGTCCAAGTATGGCTTGAAAATCCCGTTCATCAAGCTCATGAAGGCGGCGGGGGCATTCGTAAGACCAAATGACATTACCACAAATTCATAATGCCCATACCTAGTTCGAAAAGCAGTCTTTGGCACATCCGTTGCTCGTATTTTCAATTGGTGATAACCGGACCTCAAGTCAATCTTTGAGAAGACACAAGCACAAGATTAACAATCGAACAAGTCATCAATGCGAGGAATGGGTACTTGTTCTTAATAGTTATTGTTCAACTGTCGGTAATCTATGCACATTCGGAAACTCCCATCCTTCTTCTTCAAAATAGCACCGGAGCACCCCAAGGAGATGCACTTGGTCTAATGAAGCCTTTGCTCAACAACTCTTGAAGTTGTGCCTTTAACTCTCTTAATTCGGCGGAGCCATTCTATACGGGGTATAGAAATGGGGCGAGTACCGGGTTCCAAATCAATGCAGAAAGTCTATATCCCTATCTGGTGGCATACCGGGAAGATCTGCAGGGAACACATCCAAAAACTCACAGACTACCGAAACTGACTCAATCGATGGTACTTGAGTAGTGTCATCCTTAAGATGTGCCAAGAAAGCTAGACAACCCTTACTAACCATCTTCTGAGCACGAATAAAGGAGATTATACGCACCGGATTGGAAGTGTAGTCACCCTCCCACACTAATGGATCTGCCCCAGGCTTGGCTAGCGTCACCGTTTTTTAGCATTACATCCAAAATCGCAAAATTTGGAGAAAGCCAAGTCATACCCAGAATTACATCAAAGTCACCCATTTCTAAAATAACCAAAGTCTACATAAGTTTGCTCCCCACAAAATTCACCAAACAAGACCTATACACTTTTTCGACTATCACAGACTCACCCACCGGAGTAGAAACACGAATAGGCATGTCAAGTAATTCACAATGTAAATTTAGACCATTAGCAAATGAGGAAGATACATATGAAAACGTGGAGCCAGGGTCAAATAATACAGATGCCATGCAATCACAAACAAGAGATTACCTGTGATAACAGCATCAGACGCCTCCGCTTCAGACCTCCCAGGGAAAGCATAACAATGGGCCCCATTATTTGTCTGTCCGTTGCCCCTACCATGTTGTAGTAGTAGTGGCTCCGTTTTGCCCATCACCTCTGCCGTTTTGGTGACCGCCATTACCTCGACCACCACGTCCTCCAGAAAAACGGCCTCTACCATGACCACCCCTACCTCTAGCTAGTGGGGCTCTGTAACTCTGTTTTGGACAATTCCTCCTAATATGTCCAATCTCCCCACATCCATAGCACTCTCTGGAGTCAGGCATAGGTCTCTCGAGTAGTGTTGACCGTTCTGAGGCGGACCCCCAACTACAGTCTGTAGTGAAGACTGAATTGGTCGCTTGAGTGACCTCCGGATTCTGTCCTCTAGAAAGAACCATTAAACTCACCTCCCCCTCGAACCTCTTTGATGTCGATGTCGTGGTGAAGTCATCTGGCTTCACTCCTTCCACCTCTATCACAAAGTCTACCACCTTGGAAGGATGTTGCTGTTGCCGCTATCTGTAAGGCTGAAATCCGCAATTCTGACCTCAACCCCTTCACAAAACGGCGGATCCGTTCTTGTGGACTGAAACAAAGTTGGGTGGCATATCTGGATAGTGCGCGAAATTTAGCCTCATACGCGTTTACTGTCATCCTTCCTTGTTCAAGACTCAAGAACTCATCCCTCTTTCTATCTCTCAAGTCCTTGGGATATATTTCTCCATAATAGGGTAGAGAATGATTCCCAAGTCATAGGTGGTGCCCTGTTGGTTGACACTCAACATGTGAACGCCACCACATTTTGGCCTACCTTGGAACTGATAGCTCACGAACTCACACCAAACCTCTCTACTATCCCCATCTTGTGTAGTAGCTCATGACAGTCAACCAGAAAATCATAAGCATCCTCAGATTCTGCACCCTTGAAGACTGGAGGTTTCAATTTCAAGAACTTACTAAAAAGTTTCGTGTTGATCGTTTGTCATAATAGGCCCAGTAGTCAGTCGTGGAAATGTGCCTATTCCCAATGTTTGCATCCATGCGGGGAGCCATAGTAGCCGCATGTCGTATCTCTGAAACCGGAGGTGTTGGTGCAGAAACCACTGGAGGTGCTTGACCCTGATCAGACAACCCGCTAAGATAAGCAAGTACTTGGTTGATCATCTCTGGGGTAGGTTGGGGTGGCATTTCCTCATTCTGCCCTTGTTCGGTTTCCCCTTCCTCACCCTCTCTTACTGCATCCTCAGTCGGTGGAGGAGTCACCGCCCTAGTATCAGATGGGCTAGGGGCTCGTCCTCTTCCTCTAGAGGACGTCCTCCCACGACCTCTTCCACGGCCTCTTGCCGCTGTTCCTCCTCGAGCCACAGCCCCAGTGGCTGGCTCAGTAGTTTCATGTCTTTCCGTTGTCGCTGCTTGTGCGGTCGTTGCTCTAGTTCTAACCATCTGTGAAATAGAGTGAAGATGGTCAGATACCAATTTGTATCACCTAGATACCAATTGGACTCAAGTAGTAGCACGAAAGAAAGAATGAAAGAATGGAATTTTCCTAAAGTCTTATAGCCTCTCAAAGAAAAGTAAAGGCGTCCCCCTACCGTTCTTTAAGACTCTACTAGACCTGTTCTTGTGTGATGAGACCAATGAACCTAATGCTCTGATACCAAGTCTGTCACGTCCCAAATCGGGGACGCGACTGGCACCCACATTTACCCTCCTATGTGAGCGAACTAACCCATCTAAACCTTAACATTCAAGATATAACAACAGAAAATAAATGCGGAAGACTTAAACTCATTAATTAAAACAATTCAAAACTATTATTAATATCCCCAAAATCTGGAAGTCATCATCACAAGAACATCTATCTCAAATTACTAAACTATGAATGTCTAAGAACAAAAATAACTAGAAAGCTAGTCCATGCCGGAAGTTCAAGGCATCAAGACTTGAAGAAGAAGACCCAGTCCAAGCTAGACGCATTAGCTCACCCTAAATTTCTGATGAAGTGAAGACTGGCTAGATCTACTGTTGAGTTGAAGTTGACGGAACGTTTGCTGCATTACACAAATAACAAAGAAGAAAACATAAAAGTAGGGGGTCAGTACAACCACACGTACTGAGTAGATATCATCGGCTAACTCAAAAATAGGGAACAATATATATCAATAATAATGTAAATCAACTATAAACTCAACATGTAGCAACAACAAGTATTATAATCGTCAATAAATACCATCAATTTCATCCATGAGGGCTCAAGCCTCAATACCATACTCATCTGGGGATTAAGTTCATTATGTTGAGTATATTAACATCTTTCAAGATTCATTATCTTTCTTCCTCTTGTGTCGGTACGTGACACTCCGATCCCCTACCACTATGTGTCGGAACGTGACACTCCGATCCCCTATATGTGTCGGAACGTGACACTCCGATCCCCTATATGTGTCGGAACGTGACACTACGATCCCCTATATGTGTCGGTACGTGACACTCCGATCCCCTATATCTACGTGTCGGTTCGTGACACCCGTCCCACTAATACTATGTGTCGGAACGTGACACTCCGATCCACTAATACTATGTGTCGGAACGTGACACTCCGATCCACTAAATTCATTCTATCCGTTCATCAAGCCTTCTTTTATACCAAGGCATCATCATTAATATCATAGATTAAAGTTTCTTTCAAGATTTGGGATTCAATGGTTTTCATCATGCTTGTTTTATCAAAATCACATAATCATGTTCATGCAAGCATACAATTAAGCATATAGACAGGTTTACAATATCATCAACACATATTATTCACTATTAAGAGTTCACTACGAGTATCGTAATATAAACCATAACCTACCTCCACCGAGAATTGAATCAACAAGCTATCTTCTCAAAATCCTTGCTATCCTCTATGCCTCTTGATCGATCTATTTGCTCTCTCATTCGTTCTCCCTTTTCTCTCTTTTGTTGTTTTGTTTTATTCAAACCCTCCTTCTTTTACCCTAATTAATCATATAATTAAGTGTGAAAAAGGACAATAAACCCCACTAATTCACTTAGGTTACCCCTTTTAACCCCTAAGTAATTAGACTTATTAATGTTACCCCCACCTCTTTATAATTAAGGAAAGAATAGTCCAAAACGACCCTTAAAACATGTGGAGAAATCCTAAACTGCCTGGGATTGCGTGACCTGTGATGGGCCGTCATGCCTGCGACGGTCCGTCACGGTGGTCGTCGCACCTCCCCAGGTTCCAGGTGGCTGTGACGGCCCGTCACACCTGTGACGGTCCGTCCTGCACCTCCGTCCTGACGGTCAGAAACTCGTTTCTCTCGTACCAAATTCTCAAAAGTTGAAGTGTTTTTGCAACGGAACTAACGACGGTTCGTCGTGGATGTGACGGCACGTCTGCAGGTCCGTCACAATTTACAGAGAGTCGATTTCAGTACCCATTTCCAAAATTCTAAGTGCCATGGGACGACACCTCCTCGACGGGCCGTCGTGACCACGACGGTCCGTCGTTCCATCCGTTTTCCCAGCCAGTTTTTTTCCCCGTAATTCAATCTGCTGCTCAAACGACTAAACAGGTCGTTACACAAAACCACACAATCAAGTACATAGAAAACTTCACAAATCATTTAATGCATATCAATCACTACTAATAGTTTACTATTATATAGAACAAACCATAACTTACCTCCTCCGAATAACCGAAATTAAACAACTAATTCTCCAATGTTTTTCCTTTCCTCAATATCTCCGAACCTTTTCAATACAGACTTGGATGGCCCTGACTAATGTGTTTGTTAGGAAATTAACAACGACCACATAATGTGAAGGCTGATGCACCCTTGGATGGATAAAATGCTTGAGCTGACATGATAATTCCCACAATAACACCGAACACCCCAAGTGCACTACAAAAACTCTCGATCACAGGATCCTAATATGATGAGTTCTGTGCATCAGATAACAAACAATTGCTTCCAATTATTCCGATGCACAACCCACAGACAAGATTGACAAAGCCCACAATGATCCCAAAAGCAAAAATTGCATAGCCACCTCTAAGTGATTCTATTGCATAAATCTGTGACGTAGGTACACTCTCGAGTTTTGTTTTGAAGAATGATGGACGCACCATATATAGCCACCACTTCACAAAAAAATCAAACTAATCAGATTTTTGGTGTTAATCCGAGGAGCTTCAATGGCAGCACTAACCAAACTACTTCCTGTTATATATATATTTCCCAAACATCAACAAGAACTGAAACATCGATGGAAATGGTAATTCCGATGGCGGAGAAGGTGTACGGGAGATCTACCCTAATGCTAGCGACTATGAGCTCGATGGACCCTCCCTTATTGATTGTTTTATATCCCAATTAATATATAACCAATTATAAAAAGTGGTAAAAGTAACTCACTATTTATTTTAATGTTCTTTCTTTAACCACCAATTAAATAAATTATTAAAAGTATCCCACTTATTTCATGATTATAATTAAGAACGATCCAAAATATCCATTTAGAAACTTTTGGAAAGTATTTTATGAAATAAAGCTCTAATACAAAAAAGGACCAAATTGGTCGTTACATTTAATACCAATTCACCCATCGTTCATCCTAGAACGATCAAAAGAAGGTGAGGGTAAGAAAAGGTACATCATGTCTCAATGATTCCTTCAAAATAATATTACTGAATGTCTCATCTCAATAATATCAAACTAACCAACTAGAGATCTACACTTCCTCCCATAAAATGTCTCAAATAGAGACATCTCAATACTCTAATGAGAATTATTATTCGATGCAAACTAACAACAAAACTATTCTCAAGTGAATGATAACTATTGTTATACTTAAGCTTAAATAACAACAAAACAATTTTAGGTGGACTCTTTAACTGATCGATTATTCCACTAGACCTTGACCCAACGATCAGGACAAAAACTTTTGAACATAACCATGATAAATCCTAAACCAATATTGGTTACAACCAGGAGTGAGCCTCAAACAATCACGACACATTTGTAATTCATCAATCATCTCAAACCTTATCAAGATTACATCCTCACAACATAATAGTTCCTCGAGCTTAAGATATAAATTTTTGATCTTTAGACATCAAATAATATCAAGGGGAATTGAATAGATCTGATCCAAAGATGAAAATAATCAAGTAAACACCATCGAGTGATACACCCAAACATACATAACCTCTAACAACACTGTCGAAATGCTAGATTAGTAGCTATTATAGACAACCTTTATGAATAAAACAAAACTAGACCCAATGTTCTCCACATTCAACAACACATAGCCGCAAAATCATACAAATGATGATATAGATCTTAAGTCTATCTATGGCACAACTGTAAATTTTCATGATAGCTCTCCTATACATTCTCATATGCAAAGTTGTATATAGAACCACATATACTTCAATAGACAAAAGAAAACACCAAATATGTCATTTGAGATAACCAAGTATGCCTAAACATCCTACCTAAGAAGACAATCACAAAAAAATGGTACACCCGATCCACTACGAGGAAATCACCGATACAAGTGAAAACACATGCAAACGTAGAAAATGAATCATACTCTAAACCACAACCAAATTGAAGTAGTTAGTCACATAATAATGTACATAACCAAGGTCGAACAACTTCAGATACTCTTTTCATAGTTTCCATATTAAACATTTTCATTCATCTGACTCTATTCTTTGATTTTCTAGCTACCCACAATCACCAATTTAGTCCCAATTTTAATTGCACACGTACTTATTTTACGAACCCTACATCCACTAAACTCAACACTTTTAGTACAAACAAAACTCATAACCACATCGATCATCTACCTTCTCACAAACCACCATTAGTATCAAAGTTTTCTTATAAAATATATGTTAAAACTATGGCTATCTCTCTTTTTATTTAAGCAGTTAATGACAATTACGAGTTCCAAACAAGTCTACTAACACTATTTAAAATTTGATAGTACCTTTCCATCATGATAAACTAGTAAATTAAACCAAAAGTTGTAACACCCCGTAGCCAAAAAAGACCAAAAAAATACCTCTACAGAAAAACAATCTACAGGTGCAACCAACAATGTCATCGATGGATCATAGCCTAACCCATGATTCATCCTGCACAACAGTCGATGGGATCAAAAACTCCAAAAAATTTCAGCCCAGAAAATTGACTAAGTCTTGGACGATGGACGGATTGATGGTTTGTAGGTGTCACGACCCAAATCGGGGACGCGACTGGCACCCACACTTACCCTCCTATGTGAGCGAACCAACCAATCTAAACCTTAACATTTCAATGTATAACAACAGAAAATAATGCGGAAGGCTTAACTCATAAATAAAAACCAATTCGATAACTATTATTATTATCCCCAAAATCTGGAAGTCATCATCACAAGAACATCTATCTCAAATTACTAAACAAAGAATGTCTAAGAAACTAAAACAAATAAAAGCTAGTCCATGCCGGAAGTTCAAGGCATCAAGACTTGAAGAAGAAGATCCAGTCCAAGCTAGACGTATTAGCTCACCCTGAATTTCCGATGTAGTGAAGACTGGCTAGATCTACTGTTGAGTTGAAGATGACGGCACGTTTGCTGCACTCCACAAATAACATAGAAGAAAACATAAAAGTAGGGGTCAGTACAATCCACGGGTACTGAGTAGATATCATCGGCCAACTCAAAATAGAAGATAATATATATCAAGTAATATCATAAAATCAACTATGATGCTTAACATGTATCAACAACAAGTACTATATCATTAACAATTTCCGTCAAGCTCAAACATGAGGACTCAAGCCTCAATACCATACTCATTTGGGAATTGGTTCATTAGACTGAGTATATTCATTATCTTTCAAGATTCATTATCTTTCTTCCTCTTGTGTCGGTACGTGACACTCCGCTCCATATACTATCCTGGTGTCGGAACGTGACACTCCGATCCATATTCTATCCTGGTGCCGGAACGTGGCACTCCGATCCTCATTCTATCTCCTGGTACCGAACGTGGCACCCCGATCCATATTCTATCCTGGTGTCGGAACGTGACACTCCGATCCTCATATTCTATCCTGGTATCGAAATGTGGCACCCGATCCATATTCTATCCTGGTGTCGGAACGTGACACTCTGATCCTCCTATTCTATCCTGGTACCGGAACGTGGCACCCAATCCTCTATCTCTATCTTGGTACCGGAACGTGGCACCCGATCCCCTAATTCATCAAGCCTTCTTTTATACTAAGGCATCATCAATCTCATTATATAATATGTCAAGCCTTCTTTTACACTAAGGCATCATCAATCTCATTAATAATATATCAAGCCTTCTTTTATACTAAGGCATCATCATTAACAAGAATTAGGGTTTCTTTCAAGATTTGGGATTCAATAGCTTCACCATGCTTATTTTATCACAATTTCATAAATCACAATCATGCCAGCATACAATTAAGCACATAACAGGGTTTTACAATACTATCAATACATATTATTCACTATTAAGAGTTCACTACGAATATCGTAAAAACATAACCTACCTCCACCGAACTAGTGATCAAGCAAGAATTTTCCCCAAAGCTTTCCTTCTTCTCGTTCAATCTCTCTTTCTCTTTGTTCTTTCTCTGTTTTCTTTTATTCAAACCCTCTTTCTTTTACCCTAATTAACATATAATTAAGTGTAAAGGATGACAATAATAACCCACTAATAAACTTAAGGTTACCTCTTTTAACCCCCAAGTAATTAGACTTATTAATATTAACCCTCTAACTTTATAATTAAGGAAAGAATAGTCCAAAACGTCCCTTAAAATGTGTAAAGAAATCCGATTCTGCCTGGGATTTGCGCAACCTGTGACGACCCATCGTGCCTGCGACGGTCCGTCACGCAGGTCGTCGCAGCATCTTAGAACTCCATTTTTCACTAAGTAGATTGTGACGGTCCGTCACACCTGTGACGGTCCGTCCTGCACTTCCGTCATGACGTTCAGAGACTCGTTTCCCGTACCAAATTCTCAAGAGTTAAAGTGTTTTGCAACGGGAGCTTACGATGGCTCGTCGTAGCTGTGACGGCACGTCTGTCACAGATTACAGAGAGTCGATTTTAATACCCAAATTTCAGAATTCTAAGTGTTCTGGAACGAGACACCCTCGACGGTCCGTCGTGCCCATGACGTCCCGTCGTGGTATCCGTCGTCTCACCCAGTTTTTGCAGAAATAAAATCTGCTGCTTAAAACGACTAAACAGGTCGTTACAATAGATACCAATTTACCCATCGTTCGTCCTCGAACGATCAAAAGAAGGAAAAACAAGGACGAAAAGTAGTACCTAAATCCGTTAACAGATGTGGGTATTTTTCTTGCATATCTGCCTCCTTCTCCCAAGTGGCCTCTTCAACCGGTCGATTCTTCCATTGAACTTTGATGGATGCAATCTCTCTCGACCTCAACTTGCGAACCTCTCTATCTAAAATAGCAACGGGTTCCTCCTCATAAGTCAAATTTTCATCCAGCAAAACTGAATCCCAACGGATGATGTAGTTTCCATCCCCATGGTATCTTTTCAACATGGACACATGAAATACCAGATGCACTCCTGACAGCTCTGGAGGTAAGGCTAATTCATAAGCCACCTCCCCTACTCGCTTTAGTACTTCAAATGGTCCAATATACCTTGGACTTAACTTACCCCTTTTTTCGAACCGCATCTCCCCTTTCATGGGTGAAACCTTCAACAAGACTTGTTCACCTTCCATGAACTCCAAGTCTCTAACCTTTCGGTCTGCATACTCCTTTTGTCTACTTTGCGCCGCTAGAAGCTTTTCTTGGATAGATTTCACCTTCTCCATAGAATCTCTCAACAGGTCAGTACCCCAAGGTCTAACCTCAAATGTATCAAACCAACCAATGGGAGATCTACACCTCCTCCCATACAATGCTTCAAATTGAGCCATGTCAATACTGGAGTGATAGCTATTATTGTATGAAAACTCTGCTAAGGGTAAGAAGTTATCCCAGTGACCAACAAATTCTATCACACATGCACGAAGCATGTCTTCCAACACTTGAATCGTTCGCTCAGACTGACCATCGGTCTAAGGGTGAAATGCAGTACTAAGGTCCAATCTAGTACCTAATTCTGCATGCAATGTTCTCCAAAACTTAGAGGTAAACTGCGTAACTCTATCTGATATGATGGAGAGTGGAACCCCATGTAATCGAACGATCTCTGTGATGTAGATTTTGGCCAACTTTTCTGCATTGTACGTCACCTTGACGGGAATAAAATGAGCAGACTTAGTTAACCTATCAACAATCACCCAAATGGAATCAAACTTACTCAACGTCTTTGGAAGACCAACCACAAAGTCCATTGCAATTCTCTCCCACTTCCATTCAGGAATGGGCATCCCTTGAAGTGTTCCTCCGGGCCGCTGGTGTTCATACTTTACTTGTTGACAATTTGGACACTTGGCAACAAACTCAACAATATCTCGCTTCATTCTACTCCACCAAAAATGTTGCTTTAGGTCACGGTACATCTTGGTTGCACCAGGATGTATAGAATATCCGGAACTATGAGGCTCTGCCAGAATAGTGGTGATCAAATCATCGATGCGGGGTACACATACCCTTCCCATAATCCTCAAAACACCTTCCTCATCGATTGTTGCTTCTTTATCCTCTCCTTGCAACACTTTATCTGGAATTCGACCTAGTTTCTCATCATCAAACTGTCTTCCCTTGATCTTGTCAAGAAAAGAAGATCTTGCCTCTACACAAGCTAACAATCCTCCCTTCTCATTTATTTCAATCCTCATAAGGTCATTAGCCAGAATCTGCACCTCTCTAGCCAATGGGCGTCTAGAAACTTGCAAATGAGCTAGACTTCCCATGCTTCTGGCCTTTCTACTTAAAGCATCCGCCACAATATTCGCTTTTCCCGGATGATACAAGATAGTGATGTCGTAGTCCTTTAGTAGTTCCATCCATCTCCTTTGTCTCAAGTTCAAATCCTTCTGAGTAAAAAAATACTGTAGACTACGATGATCCGTATAGATCTCACACTTAACCCCATATAAATAGTGTCTCCATTGCTTTAATGCAAACAGTACCGCGGCCAATTCCAAGTCATGAGTTTGATAGTTACGTTCATGCACCTTTAATTGCCTCGAAGCATAAGCAATTACACTCTTCTCTTGCATTAGCACTGCACCCAACCCAGAATAGGATGCATCACAATAAACAATGAAGTTCTTACCCTCTACTGGCAAGGTAAGAATTGGTGCAGTAGTCAACAAGGTCTTGAGTTTCTGAAAGCTTTCCTCACACTCATCCGACCATACAAATGGAACATTCTGCTTAGTCAAGTTCGTCAATTGGGAAGCAATAGAAGAGAATCCCTTGACAAATCGGCGGTAGTAGCTAGCTAACCCCACAAAGATCCTTATCTCTGACACATTAGTAGGTCTTACCCAATTCTTCACCGTCTCAATCTTAGATGGATCCACCATCACTCCATCCTTAGAAACCACGTGCCCCAAGAAGGACACTGAATCTAGCCAAAACTCACACTTGGATAATTTCGCATAAAGCTTTTTCTTCCTCAACAACTCTAACACCATTCTCAAATGCTCCTCATGTTCCTTTTTACTCTTGGAGTATATCACTATATCATCAATAAACACGATCACAAAGAGGTCCAAATATGGCTTGAAAATCCCGTTCATCAAGCTCATGAAGGCAGCAGGGGCATTCGTAAGACCAAAAGACATTACCACAAATTCATAATGCCCATACCTAGTTCGAAAAGCAGTCTTTGGCACATCCGTTGCTCGTATTTTCAATTGGTGATAACCGGACCTCAAGTCAATTTTAGAGAAGACACAAGCACCTTGTAACTGATCGAACAAGTCATCAATGCGAGGAATGGGGTACTTGTTCTTAATAGTTACCTTGTTCAGTTGTCTGTAGTCTATGCACATCCAAAAGCTCCCATCCTTCTTCTTCACAAATAACACTGGAGCACCCCAAGGAGATGCACTTTGTCTAATGAAGCCTTTGCTCAACAATTCTTGAAGTTGGGCCTTTAACTCTCTTAACTCCGCGGGAGCCATTGTATAAGGGGGTATAGAAATGGGGTGAGTACCCTGTTGAAGATCAATACAGAAGTCAATATCCCTATCTGGTGGCATACCAGGAAGATCTGCAGGGAACACATCAAAAAACTCACGGACTACCGAAACTGACTCAATCGAGGGTACTTGGGTAGTGTCATCCTTGAGATGTGCCAAGAAATATAAACACCCTTTACTAACCATTTTCGTAGCACGAAGAAAGGAGATGATACGCACCGGATTGGAAGTGTAGTCACCCTCCCACACTAACGGATCTATCCCAGGCTTGGCTAACGTCACAGTTTTAGCATTACAATCCAAAATCGCAAAATTCAGAGAAAGCCAAGTCATACCCAGAATTACATCAAAGTCAACCATTTCTAAGATAACCAAATCTACATAAGTGTCGCTCCCCACAAAATTCACTAAACAAGACCTATATACTTTTTCAACTATCACAGACTCACCACCGGAGTAGAAACACGAATAGGCATGTCAAGTAATTCACAATGTAAATTAAGACCATTAGCAAATGAGGACGATACATATGAAAATGTGGATCCAGGATCAAACAATACGGAAGCCATGCAATCACAAATCAAAAGGCTACCTGTGATGACAGCATCTGATGTCTCCGCTTCAGATCTCCCAGGAAAAGCGTAACAATGGGCCCTTTCGTTTGTTTGCCCGTTGCCCCTACCATGTTGTGATGTAGGGGCTCCAGTTTGCCCATCACCTCGGCCGTTTTGGTGACCACCATTACCTCGACCACCACGTCCTCCAGAAAAATGGCCTCTACCATGACCACCTCTACCTCTAACTATGGGAGGTATGTAACTCTGTTTTGGAGAATACCTCTTGATGTGTCCAATCTCCCCACATCCATAACATTCTCTGGGTTCAAGCATCGGCCTCTCAGAGAAGTGTTGACCGGTCTGAGGTGGACCCCCAACTACAGTCTGTAATGAAGACTGAATTGGTCGAACTGAGTAACCTCTAGAACCCTGTCCTCTAGTATAAGAACCATTGAACTCACCTCCCTTTCGAAACCTTTTCGATGTCGATGTCGTGGTGAAGTCGTTTGTCTTCACTTCTTCCACCTCTATCACAAAGTCTACCACCTATTGGGAGGATTTTGCCGTTGCCGCTATCTATAAGGTCGAAATCCGCAATTCTGACCTCAACCCTTTCACAAACCGGCGAATCCGCTCTTGGGGACTGAAACAGAGTTGAGTGGCATACCTGGATAATGCACGAAACTTAGCCTCATATGCATTAACCGACATTCTACCTTGATCTAAACTCAAGAACTCATCTCTTTTTCTATCTCTCAAAGTCCTTGGGATATACTTCTCCATAAATAGGCTAGAGAATGAGGCCCAAGTCATAGGTGGTGCCTCTGTTGGTTGACACTCAACATGTGACCTCCACCACATTTTGGCGTTCCCTTGAAACTGATAGCTCACAAACTCAACACCGAACCGCTCCACTATACCCATCTTGTGTAGTAGCTCATGACAATCAACCAGGAAATCGTAAGCATCCTCAGATTCTGCACCTTTGAAGACTGGAGGTTTCAATTTCAAGAACTTACTGAAAATTTCATGCTGATCATTTGTCATTATAGGCCCAGTAGTCAGACGTGGAAATGTGCCTATTTCCAATGAGGCATCCATGCGGGGAGCCATAGTAGCCGCATGTCGTATCTCTGAAACCGGAGGTGTTGGTGCAGAAACCACTGGAGGTGCGTGACCCTGATCAAATAACCGCTAAGATAAGCAAGAACCTGATTGATCATCTCTGGGGTAGGTTGGGGTGGCAATTCCTCATTTTGCACTTGTTCATTCTCCCCTTCCTCACCCTCTCTTATCACCTCAGTCGGTGGGGAGAGGAGTCACCGCCCTAGTATAAGATTGGCTAGGGGCTCGTCTCTCCTCTTGAGGACGTCCTCCCACGACCTCTTCCACGTCCTCTTACCACTGATCCTCCTCGAGCTACAGCCCCAGTCGCTGGCTCAGTCGTTTCTTGTCTTGCCATTGTTGCTGTTGGTGCGGTCGTTGCTCTAGTTCTAACCATCTGCGAAATAGAGTGAAGATGGTCAGATACCAATTTGTATCACCTAGATATCAATTGGACTCAAGTAGTAGCACGAAAGAAAGAATGAAAGATTGGAATTTTCCTAAAGTCTTATAGCCTCTCAAAGAAAAGTAAAGGCGTCCCCCTACCGTTCCTTAAGACTCTACTAGACTCGTTCTTGTGTGATGAGACCAACGAACCTAATGCTCTGATACCATGTTTGTCACGACCCAAATCGGGGACGCGACTGGCACCCACACTTACCCTCCTATGTGAGCGAACCAACCAATCTAAACCTTAACATTTCAATGTATAACAACAGAAAATAATGCGGAAGGCTTAACTCATAAATAAAAACCAATTTGATAACTATTATTATTATCCCCAAAATCTGGATGTCATCATCATAAGAACATCTATCTCAAATTACTAAACTAAGAATTTCTAAGAAACTAAAACAAATAAAAGCTAGTCCATGCCGGAAGTTCAAGGCATCAAGACTAGAAGAAGAAGATCCAGTCCAAGCTAGACGCATTAGCTCACCCTGAATTTTGGGATAATGCCCAAGTACCCCCTCAACCTATGCCCGAAATCTCAGAGACACACTTATACTATACTAAGGTCCTATTACCCCCCTGAACTTATTTTATTAATAATTTTTGACCCCTTTTCGGCCTACGTGGCACTATCTTCTGGGCCCAATGATGGTTGACTTTTATTTCAAACCAGTGCCACGTAGGCTAAAAAGGGGTAGAAATAGAAATAAGTACATATAAAATAAGTTCAGGGGGTAATAGGACCTTAGTATAGTATAAGTGTCTCTGGTGGGATTCGGGTGTAGGTTGGGGTTACTTGTGCATTATCCCTGAATTTTTGATGTAGTGAAGACTGGCTAGATCTACTGTTGAGTTGAAGATGACGGCACGTTTGCTGCACTCCACAAATAACAAAGAAGAAAACATAAAAGTAGGGGTCAGTACAATCCACGGGTACTGAGTAGATATCATCGGCCAACTCAAAATAGAAGATAATATATATCAAGTAATATCATAAAATCAACTATGATGCTTAACATGTATCAACAACAAGTACTATATCATTAACAATTTCCGTCAAGCTCACACATGAGGACTCAAGCCTCAATACCATACTCATTTGGGAATTGGTTCATTAGATTGAGTATATTCATTATCTTTCAAGATTCATTATCTTTCTTCCTCTTGTGTCTGTACGTGACACTCCGCTCCATATACTATCCTGGTGTCGGAACGTGACACTCCGATCCATATTCTATCCTGGTGCAGGAACGTGGCACTCCGATCCTCATTCTATCCTGGTACCGGAACGTGGCACCCGATCCATATTCTATCCTGGTGTCGGAACGTGACACTCCGATCCTCATATTCTATCCTGGTACCGGAACGTGGCACCCGATCCATATTCTATCCTGGTGTCGGAACGTGACACTCCGATCCTCCTATACTATCCTGGTACCGAAACGTGGCACCCGATCCTCTATCTCTATCCTGGTACCGGAACCTGTCACTCGATCCCCTAATTCATCAAGCCTTCTTTTATACTAAGGCATCATCAATCTCATTATATAATATATCAAGCCTTCTTTTACACTAAGGCATCATCAATCTCATTATATAATATATCAAGCCTTCTTTTATACTAAGGCATCATCATTAACAAGTGAATTAGGGTTTCTTTCAAGATTTGGGATTCAATATCTTCAACATGCTTATTTTATCACAATTTCATAATCACAATCATGCAAGCATACAATTAAGCACATAACAGGGTTTTACAATACTATCAATACATATTATTCACTATTAAGAGTTCACTACAAATATCGTAAAAACCATAACCTACCTCCACCGAAGACTAGTGAACAAGCAAGAATTTTCCCCAACGCTTTCTTCTTCTCGTTCAATCTCTCTTTGTCTTTGTTCTTTCTGTTTTCTTTTATTCAAACCCTCTTTCTTTTACCCTAATTAACATATAATTAAGTGTAAAGGATGACAATAATAACCCACTAATTAACTTAAGGTTACCTCTTTTAACCCCCAAGTAATTAGACTTATTAATATTAACCTTCTAACTTTATTATTAAGGAAAGAATAGTCCAAAACGTCCCTTAAAACGTGTAAAGAAATCCGATTCTGCCTGGGATTTGCGCAACGTGTGACGGCCCGTCGTGCCTGCGACGGTCCGTCACGCAGGTCGTCGCAGCATCTTAGAACTCCATTTTTCACTAAGTAGATTGTGACGGTCCGTCACACCTGTGACGGTCCGTCCTACACTTCCGTCATGACGTTCAGAGACTCGTTTCCCGTACCAAATTCTCAAGAGTTGAAGTGTTTTGCAACGGGAGCTTACGACGGCTCGTCGTAGCTGTGACGGCATGTCCTGCAGGTCCGTCACAGATTACAGAGAGTCGATTTTAATACCCAGATTTCAGAATTCTAAGTGTTCTGGAACGAGACACCCTCGACAGTCCGTCGTGCCCATGACGTCCCGTCGTGGTATCCGTCGTCTCACCCAGTTTTTCCAGAAATAAAATCTGCTGCTTAAAACGACTAAACAGGTCGTTACAGTAGGTCAGACGATGGTCCGTAGTTCATGACTGTCGATCAATACTCCCTTCACCCACTCTCTTACAAGAGCTACGGATGACCAGCACTATCCGTAGGTGGACCAACGGTTCGTAGGTCTGACCTTAGGTGGAAATTTTGTAGACTGTTAAGGGGAAATGTAGTTGGGTAAACTTCAAATGGTCATAACTCTTAGAACACAATGAAATAGGTGTCCCATAACCTACCCCCATATAGATAATTGAATTATCTTTCCATATCAACTTACCTTGCTAAAATCAAACCTCCAAATAAAAAGTTATGCCCATTTAAATAAAGACGTGTCGAACAAGCCCAGTCGAAGGACCCAACAATGGGTCGTCGGTTAGACGACGGACCGTTAGTCCTGGCCGTCGTTTGGTCCTACAACAACTTTCCCAGGGGTTTAGTTGACCTATCCCACTCTGTTTGTTCCCAAAGTTATGTCGTTTTTATCCTAAATCATCATATTTTAGTCAGTTTAAGCCTAGAAACATAACTAAAAATATCTAAGTCAAATCACTAAATCCAAAGTTAGAAAATTACAACCAAAAAAAGAGAAAAAGCTCAAGAATCCTAATTCAAGAGAGCCACAAGATCCAGCAGTTCCAGCCCCGAAACTTAAGTATTTTTCTGTGGATTTCATCACAAGGTATGTGGATTTCACTAGTGGGTCCCTTTCACCCATTGGGTCCCTAGTTATCAATAAAATTCTTGATTCCCTTGGCATGTTAAACCTAGGGTTTCTAGAACTTTGATAGAAATTGTCATGACCCAAAACCGAGCCGCGAGTGGCACCCACACTTACCCTCCTATGTGAGCGAACCAACTAATACAAAACCCAACATTTCAATATAATAACAGAAAGCAATGTGGAAGACTTAAACTCATTAATGAAAACCAATTAAATAACTTCTAAAAACTCAACAACTATTATTATTCCCAAAATCTGGAAGTCATCATCACAAGAACATCTATCCTCAAATTACTAATCTAAGAGTATCTAAGAAACTAAAATACATAAAAAGCTAGTCCATGCCGGAACTTCAAGGCATCAAGACATGAAGAGGAAGATCCAGTCCAAGCTAGAAGCATTAGCTCACCCTGAAATCCGGTGTAATGAAGACTGGCTAGAGTTGCGGTTGAGTTGAAGACGACGGCACGTTTGCTGCACCCCACTATTAACAAAGAAAAATATACAAGTAGGGGTCAGTACAAACACAAGTACTGAGTAGGTATAATCGGCCAACTCAAAATAAAAAACAGTATATGTCAGATAATATCATAACATCAACCATATTACTCAACATGTAGCAACAACAAGTACTATAATCATTAATAAGTACCGCCAAGTTCACCCATGAGGACTCAAGCCTCAATACCATACTCATTTGGGAATTAGGTTCATTAGATTGAGTATATTAACATCTCTCAAAATTCATTATCTTTATTTCTGTTGTGTCGGTACGTGACACTCCACTCCCCTACTACTATGTGTCGGAACGTGACACTCCGATCCCCTAATTCTACGTGTCGATTCTTGACACCCGATCCCCTAATTCTACGTGTCGATTCGTGACACCCGATCCCCTAATTCTATGTGTTGGTTCGTGACACCCGATCCCCTAATTCTACGTGTCGGTTCGTGACACCTGCTCCACTAATCTCATTCTATCAATTAATCAATCCTTCTTTTATACCAAGGCATCATCAATCCCATTATGTTAGTTCATCAAGCCTTCTTTTATACCAAGGCATCATCATTAACAAAGTGAATTTAGGATTAGAGATTCAATAGCCTCATCATGCTTATTCATCACAATTATATAATCACATAATGTAAGGACACAATCAAGCATATAGAAGGTTTTGTAATACTACCCAACACATATCATTCGCTATTAAGAGTCTACTACGAATAGCATAAAAACCATAACCTACCTCCACCGACGATTCGTGATCAAGCAAGTAAATTCCCCAAGGCTTGTGTTTCCTCTTCGTTCGTATCTCTCTCGATCGTTTCTCTTTCCCTCTCCTTGTTCTTTTTATTTTTCTTATTCAAAACCTTTTTCTTTTACCCTAATTAGCATATAATTAAGTATAAAAGATGTTGAATTAACCCACTAATTAATTCAAGGTTATCTCCTTTAACCCCCAAGTAATTGAATTATTAATATTAACCCACTAACTTTATAATTATTGCAGGAATAGTCCAAAACGCCCCTTAAAACATTTAATAGAAATCCGACCCAGCCTGGGATTACGTAGCCTGTGACGGCCCGTCGTGCCTGCGACGGTCCGTCCTGCTGCTTCCGTCGCAGAGTTCAGAGACTCAATTTCTTTAAAGAGTCTGTGACGGTCTGTCGTGCCCACGACGGTCCTTCCTGCCATTCCGTTACGAAGTTCAGAGAGTCGATTTCAGTACCCCAATTTCAGAATTCTAAGTGTTTTGGAACGAGACCCCCTCGATGGTCCGTCGTGCCCATGACGGTCCGTCGTGTGATCCGTCATCTGAGCCAGTTTTTCCAGAAATAAAATCTGCTGGCATATCCGCCTCCTTCTCCCAAGTGGACTCTTCAACCGGCCGACTCTTCCGTTGAACCTTGATGGATGCAATCTCCCTCGACCTCAACTTGCGGACTTCTCTATCTAAAATAGCAACATGTTCCTCCTCATAAGACAAATTCTCATCAAGCAGAACTGAATCCCAACGGATGATGTAGTTTCCATCCCGATGGTATCTTTTCAACATAGACACATGAAATACCGGATGCACTCCTGACAGCCCTGGAGGCAAGGCTAATTCATAAGCCACCTCCCCTACTCGCTTAAGTACTTCAAAGGGACCAATATACCTTGGGCTAAGCTTATGTCGCTTACCAAACCACATCACCCCTTTCATGGGCGAAACCTTCAGCAAGACTTGCTCACCCTCCATAAACTCTAAGTCTCTAACCTTTCGATCTGCATATTCTTTTTGCCTACTTTGTGCCACTAAATGATTTTCTTGAATAGATTTCACTTTCTCCAATGAATCTCTCAAAAGATCAGTACCCCAAGGTCTAACCTCAAGTGCATCAAACCAACCAATGAGAGACCTACATCTCCTCCCATACAATGCTTCAAATGGGGACATGTCAATACTTGAGTGATAGTTATTATTGTATGAAAACTCCGCTAAGGTTAAGAAGTTATCCCAATGACTACCAAATTCTATCATACATGCACGAAGCATATCCTCCAACACTTGAATCGTTCGCTCAGACTGACCATCGGTCTTAGGGTGAAATGCAGTACTAAGATCCAAGCTAGTACCTAATTCCACATGCAATGTTCTCCAAAACTTAGAAGTAAACTGCGTATCTCTATCTGATATGATGGAAAGTTGAACTCCATGCAATCGCACAATTTCTGAGATGTAAAGTTTGGCTAACTTCTCTGCATTGTAAGTCACCTTGACCGGATTGAAATGAGCAGACTTAGTTAACCTATCAACAATCACCCAAATAGAGTCATACTTGCCCATTGTCTTTGGAAGACAAACCATGAAGTCCATTGCGATTCACTCCCACTTCCATTCCGGAATGGGCATTCTCTGAAGTGTTCTTCCAAGCCTCTGGTGTTCATACTTCACTTGTTGACAGTTTGGCCATTTGGCAATAAAATCAACAATATCACGCTTCATTCTACTCCACCAAAAGTGTTGCTTTAGGTCACGATACATCTTGGTTGCACCAGGATGTATAGAATACCTTTAACTATGAGCCTCTGTCAGAATAGTGTTGATCAAATCATCGAAGCGGGGTACACATACCCTTCCCTTAATTCTCAAAACATCTTCCTCATCGATTTGTGCTTCCTTAGCCTCTCCTCGCAACACTTTATCTCGGATCCGGGTCAATTTCTCATCATTAAACTGCTTTCCCTTAATCTTGTCAAGGAAGGAAGATCTTGCCTCCACACAAGCCAAAAATCCTCCCTTCTCATTTACTTCTAATCTCAGAAGGTCATTAGCCAGAATCTGAACTTCTCTAGCCAATGGGCGTCTAGAAACTTGCAAGTGGGCTAGACTTCCCATGCTTCCTGCCTTTCTACTTAAAGCATCTGCCACAACATTAGCTTTTCCCGGATAATACAAGATTGTGATATCGTAGTCCTTCAGTAGTTCCATCCATCTCCTCTGTCTCAAATTCAAATCTTTCTGAGTAAAGACATACTGTAGGCTACGATGATCCGTATAGACTTCACACTTAACCCCATATAGATAGTGCCTCCATTGCTTTAATGCAAACACTACCGCAACCAACTCCAAATCATGGGTTAGATAGTTACGTTCATGCACTTTTAATTGCCTCGAAGCATAAGGAATTACATTCTTCTCTTGCATTAGCACTGCACCTAAACCCGAATAGGAGGCATTACAATAAACAATGAAATTCTTGCCTTCCACTGGCAAGGTAAGAATTGGTGCAGTAGTCAACAAGGTCTTGAGCTTCTGAAATCTTTCCTCACATTCATTCGACCATACAAATGGAACATTCTGCTTAGTCAAGCTTGTCAATTGGGAAGCAATAGAAGAGAACCCCTTGACAAATCGGCGGTAGTAGCTAGCTAAACCAACAAAGCTCCTTACTTCCGACACATTAGTAGGTCTCTCCAAATTCTTCACTGCTTCAATCTTAGATGGATCCACCATCACTCCATCCTTAGAAACCACGTGCCCTAAGAAGGACACTGAATGTATCCAAAACTCACACTTGGAGAATTTGGCATAAAGCTTTTTCTCCCTCAACATTTCCAATACAATTCTCAAGTGCTCCTTATGTTCCTTCTTGCTCTTTGAGTATACCAATATATCATCAATGAATACAATGACAAAGAGGTCCAGATATGGCTTAAAAATCCCATTCATCAAGCTCATGAAAGAAGCAGGGGCATTCGTAAGCCCAAAAGACATTACTAAGAACTCATAATGCCCATACCTGGTCCGAAAAGCAGTCTTGGGCACATCCGTTGCCCGTATTTTCAATTGATGATAACCAGATCTCAAGTCGATTTTTGAGAAGGTACAAGCACCTTGTAACTGATCGAACAAATCATCAATGCGAGGAAGAGGCAACTTGTTCTTAACAGTTACCTTATTCAGTTGTCTGTAGTCTATGCACATCCGAAAACTTCCATCCTTCTTCTTCACAAACAAAACAGGAGAACCCCAAGGGGATGCACTTGGTCTAATGAAGCCCTTACATAATAGTTCTTGAAGTTGAGCCTTTAACTCCCTTAACTCCACGGGAGCCATTCTATAAGGGGGTATAGAAATGGGGCGAGTACCCGGTTCCAGATCAATGCAAAAATCAATATCTCTATCCGGTGGCATACCGGGAAGAACTGCAGGGAACACATCCAGAAACTCACGGACTACCGAAACCGACTCAATTGAAGGTACTTGGGTAGTGTCATCCCTGAGATGTGCCAAGAAAGCTAAATACCCTTT
Source organism: Solanum peruvianum (assembly GCA_027705065.1). Taxonomy (NCBI): domain Eukaryota; kingdom Viridiplantae; phylum Streptophyta; class Magnoliopsida; order Solanales; family Solanaceae; genus Solanum; species Solanum peruvianum. The sequence goes on along the minus strand of JAKWJD010000405.1, from coordinate 55,993 downwards.
ACTAACCATTCTCTTAGCACGAAGAAAGGAGATGATACGAACCGGAGTGGAAGTGTAGTCGCCCTCCTATACTAACGGATCTGTCCCAGGCTTGGCCAACGTTACATTTTTAGCATTACAATCTAAGATCGCAAAATTTGGAGAAAGCCAAGTCATACCCAGAATTACATCGAAGTCAACCATTTCTAGGATAACCAAATCTACATGACTGTTGCTTCCCACAAAAGTCACCAAACAAGACCTATATACTTTTTCAACTATCACAGACTCACCCACCGGAGTAGAAACACGAATAGGCATGTTAAGTAATTCACAAGGTAAATTAAGACCAGTAGCAAATGAAGAAGAAACATAAGAAAATGTGGATCCAGGATCAAAAAATACAGAAGCCATGCAATCACAAACCGAAAGATTACCTGTGATGACAGCATCAGATGTCTCCGCTTCAGATCTCCCAGGGAAAGCGTATCAATGGGCCCCATTACTTGTCTGTCCGTTGCCCCTACCATGTTGTGTTGTAGTGGCTCCAGTTTGCCCATCACCCCGGCCATTTTGGTGACCACCATTACCTCGACCACCACGTCCTCCAGAATGACGGCCTCTACCATGACCACCTCTACCACTAGTTATTGGAGGTCTATAATTCTGTTTTGAACAATTCCTCCTAATATGTCCTGTCTCCCAACATCCATAACATTCTCTGGGGTCTAGCATAGGTCTCTGTGAGAATGACGAAGTCTGGGGATAACCTCCAAACTCAGAGAAGTGTTGACCGGTCTGCGGCGGACCCCCAACTACAGTCTGTAGTGAAGACTAAATTGGTCGGACTGAGTAACCTCCTGAACCCTGTCCTCTAGAGTAAGAACCATTAAACTCACCTCCCTTTCGAAACCTTTTTGATGTCGATGCCATGGTGAAGTCATCTGGCTTCACTCCTTTCACCTCTATCACGAAGTCTACCACTTCATGAAAGGATTTTGCCATAGCCGCTACCTGTAAGGATGAAATCCGCAATTCTGACCTCAACCCCTTCACAAAACAGCGAATCCGCTCTTGTGGGCTGAAACAAAGTTGGGTGGCATACCTGGATAATGCACGAAACTTAGCCTCATATGCAGTAACCGACTACCTACCTTGCTCTAGGCTCTAAAACTCATCTCTTTTCCTATCCCTCAAAGTCCGGGGGATATACTTCTCCATAAACAAGCTAGAGAATGAGGCCCAAGTCATAGGTGGTGCCTCTGTTGGTTGACACTCAACATGTGATCGCCACCACATTTTGGCGTTCCCTTGAAACTGATAAGTCACAAACTCAACACCAAACCGTTCTACTATACCCATCTTGTGTAGTAGCTCATGACAGTCAACCAGAAAATTGTAGGCATCCTAAGATTCAGCACCCTTGAAGACTGGAGGTTTCAATTTCAAGAACTTACTGAAAAGTTCATGCTGATCATTTGTCATTATAGGCCGTGTAGTTAGACAAGGAAACGTGCCTGTTTCCAATGAGGCATCCATGCGGGGAGCCACAATAGCTTCATGTTGTACCTCCGGACCCTGAGGTGCTGGTGCAGCAAACACTGGAGGTGTGTGGCCCTGATCAGATAACCCGCTAAGATAAGCAAAAACCTGATTGATCATCTCTGGGGTAGGTTTGGGTGGAAATCCCTCATTCTATACTTGTTCATTCTCCCCTTCCTCACCCTCTCTTACCACTTCCTCAGTTGGTGGAGGAGTCACCGCCCTAGTACCAGATGGGCTAGGTGCTTGTCCTCTTCCTCTAGAGGACATCCTCCCGCGACCTCTACCACGGCCTCTTGCCACTGTTCCTCTCCGAGCTACAGCCCCAGTGGCTGGATCAGACGCATCCTTTCTTGCCGGTGTTGGTGTTGGTGCAGTCGTTGCTCTAGTTCTAACCATCTACGAAATAGAGTGAAGATGGTCAGATACCAAATTGTATCACCTAGATACCAATTGGATCCAAGTAATAGCACGAAAAAAAGAAAGAAAGAATGGAATTTTCCTTAAGTCTTATAGCCTCTCAAAGAATAGTAAAGGCGTCCCCCTACCGTTCCTCAAGACTCTACTAGACTCGTTCTTGTGTGATGAGACCAACGAAATTAATGCTCTGATACCAAGTTTTTCACGACCCAAAACCGAGCCGCGAGTAGCACCCACACTTACCCTCCTATGTGAGCGAACCAACTAATACAAAACCCAACATTTCAATATAATAACAGAAAGCAATGCGGAAGACTTAAACTCATTAATGAAAACCAATTAAATAACTTCTAAAAACTCAACAACTATTATTATTCCCAAAATCTGGAAGTCATCATCATAAGAACATCTATCCTCAAATTACTAATCTAAGAGTATCTAAGAAACTAAAATACATAAAAAGCTAGTCCATGCCGGAACTTCAAGGCATCAAGACATGAAGAGGAAGATCCAGTCCAAGCTAGGAGCATTAGCTCACCCTGAAATCCGGTGTAATGAAGACTGGCTAGAGTTGCGGTTTAGTTGAAGACGACGGCACGTTTGCTGCACCCCACAATTAACAAAGAAAAACATACAAGTAGGGGTCAGTACAAACACAAGTACTGAGTAGGTATAATCGGCCAACTCAAAATAGAAAACAGTATATATCAGATAATATCATAACATCAACCATATTACTCAACATGTAGCAACAACAAGTACTATAATCATTAATAAGTACCCCCAAGTTCACCCATGAGGACTCAAGCCTCAATACCATACTCATTTGGGAATTAGGTTTATTAGATTGAGTATATTAACATCTCTCAAGATTCATTATCTTTATTTCTTTTGTGTCGGTACGTGACACTCCGCTCCCCTACTACTATGTGTCGGAACGTGACACTCCGATCCCCTAATTCTACGTGTCAGTTCGTGACACCTGATCCCCTAATTCTACGTGTCGATTCGTGACACCCGATCCCCTAATTCTACGTGTCGGTTCGTGACCCCCGATCCCCTAATTCTACGTGTCGGTTCGTGACACCCGCTCCACTAATCTCATTCTATCAATTCATCAATCCTTCTTTTATACCAAGGCATCATCAATCTCATTATGTTAGTTCATCAAGCCTTCTTTTATACCAAGGCATCATCATTGACAAAGTGAATTTAGGATTAGAGATTCAATAGCCTCATCATGCTTATTCATCACAATTATATAATCACATCATGTAAGCACACAATCAAGCATATAGAAGGTTTTGTAATACTACCCAACACATATCATTCGATATTAAGAGTCTACTACGAAGAGCATAAAAACAATAACCTACCTCCACCGAAGATTCGTGATCAAGCAAGCAAATTCCCCAAGGCTTGTGTTTCCTCTTCGTTCGTATCTCTCTCGATCGTTTCTCTTTCCCTCTCCTTGTTCTTTTTATTTTTCTTATTCAAACCCTCTTTCTTTTACCCTAATTAGCATATAATTAAGTATAGAAGATGTTGAATTAACCCTCTAATTAATTCAAGGTTATCTCCTTTAACCCCCAAGTAATTAAATTATTAATATTAACCCACTAACTTTATAATTATAGCAGGAATAGTCCAAAACGACCCTTAAAACACTTAATAGAAATCCGACCCAGCCTGGGATTACGCAGCCTGTGACGGCCCATCGTGCCTGCGATGGTCCGTCCTGCTGCTTCCGTCGCAGAGTTCAGAGACTCAATTTCTTTGAAGAGTCTGTGATGGTCCGTCGTGCCCACGACGGTCCGTCCTGCCATTCCGTTACGAAGTTCAGAGAGTCGATTTCAGTACCCAAATTTCAGAATTCTAAGTGTTTTGGAACAAGACCCCCTCGACGGTCCGTCGTGCCCATGACGGTCCGTCGTGGGATCCGTCGTCTCAGCTAGTTTTTCCAGAAATAAAATCTGCTGCTTAAAACGACTAAACAGGTCATTACAGAAATTCATTAATTAATTAAATATATGTTCCAAATTAGATTCTCATGTTATTATTCAAATTATCGCATGAATTTCAGAACCCTATCTTTGTCTTTCTTTAGTTCTTGAATTAGATATGCTAGGTCAGATATTTCAGACAATTCAGATATGCATGCCTCAGTTATAAATGCATAATTACCAGATTAATTGTTGCATTATCAGTTTGCATGTTCAGTTTTGAGCTATCAAGTATTTACAAAAAACTTAAACATAATCATTAAGTTTAAAGAATTCATTGGGAGTAGCATAAAACCAAGTTGGACTAGGGTTCAGCGTACCCAATTAGTACCAGAACTACTAGCCAAGTAAGTTGTAAGTCCCCTATGTGGGCAAGCAGTTTAGTGATCACGCTAGCATGCCATTATACCTTTAGCATGGTATATTTTGTCCCCCCGATGGGGCGTATACATCGGACTCTACATTTAGCGCATGTGGTTTAGTATCGGTTATAATTAGCTCCTACAGTTAAGTTAGACTCTCTGCATTGACCATTTATCAGTATATTCAGTATTAAATTTCAGCATGTTATAAATTGGTCAATTCATTCAGTCAGCTCAGAATTCAATTTATCATGTCAGTTTATTATACTTGCTTGTATACTTGTTCAGTTATGTTTCATTTCAGCTTTACTCTATCCTACATGCCCAGTACATTTCAAGTATTGATGCATACGTGCACTACATCATCTTGTGATGTATGTTCAGGTTCTCAGCATCCAAACCACACATAGATGGATTTCCGATCTCTAGTTCAGCAAATTCAGTGGTGAGTCCTCTTCTCTGAGGACAACAGTCATGAGTTTTATTTCAGTCTTTAGTCATTTACTTTTAGTTTTTGCTAGATTTAGTTGGGGCTTGTCCCAGTATTTCTAGTCCAGTTTACAGGTTTATTTCAGACGTAGTTAGATTCATCTTAGTATTGAGTTAATATTTTCTTCGTAATAAACTTATTTTTTTCAAATATCTCAATTACAAAATATGGTTATTCCCTATCTTTTTAGATTTAATTATGATTTAGCTTCCGCATCAGTTTATTTTCTTTAGTATGATAAAGATCATGCCAACAGGGTTTACTTGGGAGCACTTTTGGTCCTAGGTTCTATGTCAGCGTCCCAAGGGTAGCTCAGGGTGTGACAAAACATGGTAATAGAGCACTAGGTTCAAGAGTCCTACATGTCGAAAAAGCCATACTACATCTAATGAGGGAGGCTACAGAGTGTTTTTAGGAAAAACATCACTTTTTTGTTACTCTTATCGTGCGTAAGGTATGATCTTATTCCATTCTTACTCGACGTTGTGCGCTTAACATCATGTCTTCTCGTAGAGCTTAGACATGGAATGCTATCACACACAATGGTAACGTAGTTCCTATTGTACCAGATATGGAAGTTCAAATGCAGAATTTCAGTACGCCAATTCAGCTTTTGGCTCAGAGCATGACCAACAAGAACAATCAGCAAGGTCTAGTTCCTACTAATAGAAATGACCGATTAGTGTAAGTTAGAGTTTGTGATTTTGTTAGGATGATTATGCTGAAGTTTTTAAGAACGCAACTTCGTAAGGACCCACAAAAGTTCATTGATGAGGTTAAGAAAATATTTGGTGTGATGTAAGTAACAGGTAGTGACAGGTGAGATTGGCATCCTACCAACTCAAGGGTGTTACTCACATATGGTTCACTCAATGGAAAGAAAACAAACATGACTTTTTCTTTTGTAACTCAGTATAGCAGTCCAATTCAATGTCAGTCCAAATTCCCTTTCAGAACCTTTCTCAATATCTACTCCAGTCGGTGGCCCATTATAGCTAGACGGGTATACATAAATTGCCTTGTCATAGTCTCTGAAAAAGTCACCTCAACAGATCTAGTAGAGTTAGATATGATAGACTTCAATGTCATTCTAGGCATGGATTGGTTACACTCATTTTATGCCTCAGTTGATTGTAGAATTAGGATTGTTCGTTTTCAGTTTCCAGACGCACCAATCTTAGAATGGAAGGGTAGTAGGTTAGCGACTATGGGTCTATTTATTTCTTACCTTAAGTCTAGAAAGTTGATATCCAAGGTTTATATCTATAATCTAGTTTGGGTTAAGTATTCTAGACTTGAAACCCCAACTCATGAGTCAGTTCTAGTAGTTTATGAGTTTTTAGAAGTGTTTCAAGAAGATTTTCCCAGAGTCCCTCCCGAAAGGGAAATTGACTTTGGAATTGATCTCCTTCAAGATACCCAACCTATTTCTATTCTTCCTTACAAAATGGCTCCTACAGAGCTTAAGGAATTGAAATATCAGTTGAAAGACCATCAATATAAGGGTTTCATCAGACCTAGTATTTTACCATGGAGTGCACTAGTGTTGTTTGTAAGGAAGAAAGATGGTTCCCTCAGAATGTGCATTGACTATAGACAATTGAACATGGTCATAATCAAGAATATGTATCCCATCTACAGGAGTGATGACTTGTTTGACCAACTTCAGGGTACTAGCCATTTCTCAAAGATGGACCTCAGATCGGGTTATCATCAACTCAGAGTAAGAGATAGTGACATTCGGAAAACAACCTTTAAAACTCGATATGTTCATTATGAATTTGTAGTTATGTCGTTTGGACTAACTAATGCTCATGCAACTTTCATGGATTCGATGAACATAGTTTTCAAATATTACTTGGACTTGTACGTTATCTTCTTTATTGATGATATACTCATTTACTCTAGGAGTGAGGAAGAACATGCAAGTCATTTGAGAGTTGTTCTACAGAATCTCAAGGATCGCCAGTTAATCGCTAAGTTTAGTAAATGTGATTTATGGTTGCAATCTGTTGCTTTTTTTGGTCACATTGTATCTAGTGAAGTGATCCGAGCGGATTCATAGAAGATAGAAGCAGTGAAACAGTGGCCAAGACATACCTCTGCTATAGATATCAGAAGTTTCTTAGGTCTAGTGGGTTATTATTGAAGATTAATGGAGGGATTCTCCTCCATAGCCTCACCATTGAATAGGTTGACTCAGAAGATGGTGAAGTTTAAATGGTCAGATGATTGTGAGAAAAGTTTTGCAGAGTTGAACACAGATTGACTACAACCCTTGTCTTGACTCTACCATAGGGTTCAGATGTTTATGTGATCTATTGTGATGCATCCAGAGTTGGCCTAGGTTGTGTTTTCATGTAGCGAGGTAAGGTGATAGCTTATACCTCTAGACATTTTAAGGTTAATGAGAAGAACTATCCAACTCATGACCTTGATCTTGCCACAGTGGTGTTTTCACTCAAGATCTAGAGACACTACTTGTATAGTGTTCACGTAGATGTGTTCACTGACCATAAGAGCCTTCAGTATGTGTTTACCCAGAAATAGTTGAATCTTTGCCAGAGGAGATGGCTAGAGTTCCTTAAGAATTATGATATGAGTGTGCATTATCATCCGGGTAAGGCTAATGTAGTAGTGTAGCCCATGTTGAGGTTGAAAGGAAATAGATAGTGAAGGATGTTCACATGCTTGCTCTCTTGGGAGTTCTCCTTATGAGCATATCTGACAATGGTGTAACAGATCAGAATGGGGTAGAATCATCTTTTTTAGTGGAGGTTAAGTAAAATCAAGACAGTGATCCAATCTTTCTTGAACTTAATGGTGCAGTCCTTAATAAAAGAATGGAGGTTTTCTCCCAAGGGGGAGATGGTGTACTTTGATACAAGGGTAGATTGTGTGTTCCGGATGTGGAAGAGTTAAGAAAACATATTCTTGGAAAATCCCATAACTCTAGGTATTCTATTCATCCATGTTCCACTTAGATCAACTACGATCTGCGGGAAGTCTATATATGGAATGACATGAAGAGGAATATAGCAAACTTCGTGAGTAAGTGCCCTAATTGCCAGCAAGTCAAGGTAGAACATCAGAAACCAGGGGGTATGACTCAAGAGATCGACATTCCTACTTGTAAGTGGGATGTGATCAATATGGACTTCATCATAGGATTACCACATACTTGCAGACAACATGACTCTATTTGGGTGATAGCTGATAGGATGACTAAGTCTTCTCGCTTCTTGGCGGTCTAGAATACATATTCGGTAGAAGACTACACAAGTCTTTACATTAATGATATTTTGAGGTTGCATGGGGTTCCTTTCTCTATCATCTCAGATAAAGGTCCTCCATTTACCTCTCATTTTCGAAAGTCATTTCAGAAAGGTCTTGGTACTAATGTTGAGCTTAGTACATTATTTCATCCACAGTAGATGGGCAGGCAGAGCATAGCATTAAGACCATAGAGGATATGTTAAGAGCTTGTAAGATCGATTTCAAGGGTATTTGGGATGATCACCTTCCTCTTATTGAGTTTGCCTACAATAATAAATACAATTCCAGCATTCAACTGGCCCCTTATGAGTCTTTATATGGGCATAGATGTATGTCACATGTTGGTTGGTTTGAAATAGGTGAATCTTCTTTTATAGAACCAGATTTATTCCTTTATGCTATGGATAAAGTGCAACTCATTAGAGATAGAATTAAGACAACCTAAACTCATCAGAAATTTAATGCAAATGTAAGGAGACGGGAATTAGAATTCCAAGTTTATGATTGAGTTTTTCTGAAGGTCTCACCTATGAAAGGGGTTGTGAGATATGGAAAGAAAGGGAAGCTCATTCCTAGATATCTAGACCGTTACAAGATCTTGAAAAGGGTTGGCAAGGTGGCATATGAGTTAGAGCTGCTAGCAGAATTAGCAGCAGTGCATCCGGTCTTCCACATCTCACTCTTGAAGAAGTGTGTGGGTGATTCAGCCTCTATAGTATCATTGGAGAGTGTGGCGGTGAAAGATAGTCTTTCTTATGAGGATGTACCATTTGAAATTCTTGACCGTCAGGTCAGAAGGTTGAGAAACAAAGAAGTCGCTTCAGTCAAGGTTTTGTGGAGGAGTTAGTCTGTAGAGGAAGCTACTTGGGAAGCAGAAGTAGCCATGAAAGCAAAGTATCCTAACCTCTTTCCTTCCGATTCCACTCAAGCTTGAGGTAATAGTTCCTCTTAAGTTTTCTAATCATTTATGAGTAAATTCAGTTCTAGAATCATGTTCCCTAAGTTTGTACTTACATTTTTAGCGTAATTGCATGTACTCGGAACTCAATTAAGTTAGAAACTCAGTTCTCATTGTTTAGTAGTAGGGTTTGCAACTCTCTCCTTCTACTTCAGCTAGTTTAGTCTTTATTCAAGGACGAATGTTCCCAAGGGGTACATAATGTAACAACCCGTAGCCAAAAAAGACCAAAAAATAGCTTTACAGAAAAAAATCTGCAGGTGCAACCAATGGTGGCATCGATAGACCATAGCCTGACCGACGGATCGTCCTGCACAACCGTCAATGGGATCAGAAACTCCCCAAATCAGCCCAAAAAAATTGGCTAAGTCTTGGATGACGGATGGACCTACGGTCCGTAGGTCAGACGATGGTCCGTAGTCTGTGACCTTGGATCAATACTCCCTTCACCAACTCTCTTACAAGATCTACGGATGACCAGCATAGTCGTAGGTTGAAAATTTGTAGATAGATAAGGGGAAATGCAGTTGGGTCAACTTCAAATGATCATAACTCTTAGGAAAAAACGAATTAGGTGTCCCATTACTTACCCACAGATAGATAATTGAATTATCTTTCCATAGCCACCGACTTTGCTAAAATCAGACACCCGAATAATAATTTATTCCCATTTTCATAAAGACTGTCAAACAGGCCCAGTCGACAGACCCAACGACGGGGCGTCAGTCAAACGACGGACCATCAGTCCTAGTCGTCGTTTGGTCCGACATCAACTTTCCCAAGGGTCTTTTTGACCTTTTCCACTCCGTTTAAACCCTAAGTTACGCCATTTTTACCCTAAATCATCATATTTTAGTCTATTTAAACCTAAAAACATATCTAAGTCAAATAATTAAATCAAAAGTTAGAAAATTAGAAGCAAGAAAGGAGAAAAAGCTCAAAAATCCTAATTCAAGAACGCCACACGATCCAGCAGTTGCAGCCCTAAAACTTAACTATTTTTTGGTATATTTTATTACAAGGTATGTGGGATTTTACTAGTGGGTTCCTTTCACCTTATTGGGTCCCTAGTTTTCAGTCAGATTATTAATTCTCTTGTCATGATTAAACGTAGGGTGTCTAGAACTTTGATAGAACTTCATGAATTTATTATATATATGTTTCAAATCAGATTATAATGTTATTATTCATATTATAACATTAATTTTTTAACCCTGGCGTTGTATTTCTTTAGTTCGTAAACTACACATGCTAGGTCAGATATTTCAGACAATTCAGATATACATTCCTCAGTTATAAATGCATAATTACTAGAGTAATTGTTGCATTCTCAGTTTGCATGTTCAGTTTCGAGCTATCCAGTTTTTACAGAGACTCAGACATAATAAGTAAATTTACAGAATTCATTGGGAGTAGCATAATATAGAGTTTGAGTAGGGTTCAGCATACCCAATTAGTACCAGAACTACTGGCCAAGTAGGTGGTAAGTTCCCTCTGTGTGCAATCAGTTTAGTGACCACACCAACATGCCTTTATACATTTGGCAGCGTATATTGAATCCTTTCGATGGGGCGTATACATCAGACTCCACATTTAGCTCATGTGGTTTTATTATCGGTTATTAGTAGTTTCCACAGTTCAGTCAGACTCTCTGCATTGACCATTTATCAGTAAATTCAATATTCTGTTTCAGCATGTTATAAATTGGTCATTGCATCCATTCACCTCAGAATTCAGTTTATCATTTCAGATTATTATACTTGATTTTATGCGTATTCAGTTATGTTTTATTTCAGCATTAGTCTATCCTACATGCTTAGTACCTTTCAAGTACTAACACATACATGCGCTACTTCTTCTCGTGATATAGGTTCAGGTTCTCAGCATCCAGATCACGCAAAGAACGCTTTTCAATCTCTAGTTCAGCAAATTCAGTGGTCAGGGCTCATTCTACGAGGACAACAGTCATGAGTTTCATTTCAGTGTTTAGTCATTTAGTTTAAATTTTTGCTAGATTTAGCGGGGGCTTGTCCCAGTATTTCTAGTCCAGTTTACAGGCTTATTTCAGACATAGTTAGATTAAGCTTAGTATTGAGTTAATATTTCCTTTGTATTAAACTCATTATTTTTAAATATCTCAGTTATAGAATATGGGTGTTCCCCATTTTTTCAAATTTAATTATGATTTAGCTTCTACATCAATCTATTATATTTATTATGCTCAAGATAATGTCTGCAGGGTTAGCTTGGGATCACTTGTGGTCCTAGGTTCCGTGTCAGCGTCTCGAGGGTAGCTCGGGGCGTGACACAAGTGAAATTAACACCACTTCCACATACCATGCTTTAGCTACCCTTCTAAACCATCACATACCTCATGCCAACACTTAGGAAAATTCTTGATCATTCAAATTTATTATTTACACTATAAGCTCAAACCTGTATTTACCATCAATTATCTATATAACCCATCATAATATTCTATGTAGTGCCATCAATAGAGTAGTATCAATTCAAATCTAAATTCTTAATAACCGTGTATAATTATATCACACCTTATGCATCATTCTTACGTCATCTATCCTGATTTGAGCAATCTAACCGCATGTAAAATACTAAATTCTTCATACCTAATTGTTTGTCACCCAAACAAAAACTCAATCTTTATAAAAGTCGATGATAAATTCCTAGTAAGTCTATGCCAAACTACTTCACATCTCACAGTAATATCTAAACTCATAGGCAAAAATTCATACAACCATCAACTACAACCCATGGGTTTATATGGGAGGTCTTATTCCTTCACATTTCCCAAATTCTTCTCATGGTGCAAAATTATATTCGACCCTTCAATATGTCAGTATTCTTGGTTCTCTATCTCACTCATCGATATAATTATTTTACCAAGAACCAATGATATTTTACTTCACACTTTAAATAAAAACTCAGAATGAAACTCTTTCTTAGATTCTCTAATAATATAAATTAACAAACTTTATGATCCAAAACATGCATAAGTTCTTTAACATGCTTAATACCGATTCAATGAATAATTTATTACCTTACAAATTTATAGCTTGATAAAACATATCACCAAGAATTCAGATTTATAATGAAAAGTTTGAATTTTAAGTCCAACTGTTTAACTCAATGCCCTTATGTATCTACATTTGCTTATATTTTGAAGACTTTTATAAGTACTTTATCTTACATTATCATTGATTTCATGTCCATCAAACATACCATACATTTCACTTAAAATCCAACCCTAGTCATTTCTAAGTTCAACAGTACAAGAAAACTTATCATCTCACTCAAGTTGAACGTCTGTAAACTCCTCTCTCAAGTTTTATTCAATAGCTTTAAACAATTCTGAATAACCTGTTATGATATTATCTTAACCAAAACAAAACAGATAAAATCACGCATTTCATAAACCAATTGTCAACCCCTTCGTAAATACATTTTAATTCCTTACAATCAGAGAAAATATTACTACTCTCACTTATTTTCTGAAGCCTACACATCCCACAAGTTTTACCTTATTTTAATTATGATTCCAGCTCCTTTAAATTCTATTCAAGTGGTGATCCAACATCTCTTAAAGCATGTCATACATCCACATTACTCACTATAAAGTAGAAAATCACAACCTTAGATACTCGCAAGTCTGTATTACATGCAAAATCTATTTAACGGACAATCCTAATAAATTATTCTCATTCCAATTACAATTTATCACGAATTGTTTTTTTACCATCATGCTCAATTGACACTTCTATAACCATGAAGTGAACCTTTTCCTCATTCTGACACCTTAAACTTGGGTATACCAATAAAATTCAAGGGACTAATCCGGTTTACATGCACTTTCTTGCTAAAATCGTCAATTTAATTCCCCAAGTATACTCCCTAGGGGTTTCTTTCCCAATATCACCGAGCTAATTTCTCGATCACGTGGTAGTCACAGTCCGGGGCAAACAAGTTTATTTTGACTTCATGAGGCTCATTAATTATTATGGTATTCCTGATGTTAATAATGATATTCACATGACAAAATCAAGGGAAGCGGGTGAAGTGTTGCTTGTGTGACACTTGCATGGTGACCATATGCCTAAATGGACTAAGAGCAAGTAGTGGATTGATTCTCAAAATTCAAAGCTAAAGACAGAACTTGGGTTTCCATCATTTGTATTAAGGTGATTACTTCAAGGAATAAGAACGATGTGTCTCTTGATTGGGAGCTTTTGATTTGTCCCATCATTGATGGGATTCCTATTAATGTTTGTTGGATCATTTTGCAACACATTCAGTAGTTTATCTTAGAATGTACAAGAGTCTTTCTTATCTTTCTTTGATTACTTATATTAGCCTCACACATAAGGTTGAAAAATATGAGAGATCTAGCATGAGGAGTCGCAAAGGCCCTATATATCCACTTATAAGATAAGGGTGTGGGGCATGTGACTAAGAAGAGAAAGATTAATGTGCAGGATTTAGTGTTTGACACATTCATTTAGGGCACCTATTCACGTAGTTCAACCTCTATCCACTCCTCGAGCTGAATTGCTACTGACTCTAGTCCACTTATGAGAAAAAATGCAAGTTAGAGATACTTGAATTCACTTGGAGATTTAGGGATTGACTCGGTGTCTTCCTATAGGGCTACGGCATATCTCCTTGGTAGGAAGTTCTACTTGTACCCTTTTGACACTAGTGCAGGATTGACAGATTCTCAAGAACATGATGGAAACAATGGGGAGGAGCTAGAAAAAGATGAAGGGACAAGAAATGAAAAAGAGTGTACTCAGCATCTTATTCAAAAACTTGCTCTTTTTCAATGAGGAAACAATTACATTTTTTAGTTAGGGGGTGCCTCCCTTGTCCGACTTATTTTAGACTATTTTTTTTCATCTGATCGTGCCCATATTGGAATTGTATTATTTTGATTTATTGATGATTTGTGCTTGTCAATCTTCTTTTATTTTGATTTCTGGATGATGTTCTCTCATTGGTCTCTTTAATATATTATGTTGGGTTGGTTTGTTTTATTTTGTTTCTTTTAGTTGGAAGCTTCTTTGTTTTTGTTTTGATAATATGTCCAGTGATGGATAAATTGATGATTTTTATGGCAAAAATTACCGACTGTTTGTAAGTGTTTGATTGGGTGTGGATATAATGTAGTATGAGTAACCAACCCCGAATAGATGCATGAGTTTTTCTGAATATAAATTGGTAGGCTACTTTCTTAAGAGAAAAGTCATCTTCCTTTAAGAGGTTGTGGCTTGGTTGATACTAAGAACATAGTCTTGAATGTTAAAAGTGTTGATCACACCCCTCCATTTTTCAAATTTAAGCATGATGTAAATGTTTTTTTGACATATCTTATATCTTTTTTTGAGAGATTTGATTTGATAGCAGTAAAATTTTTTGATGCCACTTGTATTTCAAAGGAAATAAGATTTTGAGCTATCTTAATTGATTTGCATACCATGTGTGGTGAATGGTTGTGTAATGCCCTGTGATTCACTTTCATCACCTAGAACTTGCCCAATTTATGTTGAAATGTTGGTCTTGCTTAAGTTTTGTCATGGATATAATTTTAGGATTTATTTCATGTTATTAAAGTCCACTTGGCCTAAAAAATCCCATCTTTGCACTAAATATATCCAGAGTTGTCCCTTGTGAGCCGAATTCATTTTAATGAATACCATATTACAAGCCATCTCCTTTTTGAAAAAAAAACTGTCATTTGAATCTTTTCCTCCTTACAGTTGAGAATTGTGAAAGCTGATGCTAAAAGCTTAAGTTGGGGGTGTTATGTAAAATTCATAGATTAGACGCTTTCAACATAAGGCCTGGATAAAAAATTGAAAATGGAGGAAAAAGTTTATGATAAAGTTTTTGAAAAAGAAAGCGAATAAAGAGACATGAGTCCGCCAAAGGTTGAAAATTATTGCATGTGGCGCCTCTTGAATAAACAATAAGAAATATATGGAAGAAAATATTGTGAAATATTTAGTAAGTTTAAAAATGTTGATGAGTGGAAAAGTTGATGAATGCTGAGTTGTTGTGTAGTGTTGAAGGAGGGTGTAGTCACTTGTATGTATATGACATCCTAAGCTTTTGCAAGCATACATTACAAGCGTAACAATGTAATTTGATATCCCTTATCGAATGAAGTTGAGTAAATGTTGATAAAATATATGGACAAACCTATGGTGTGGTATTTGTGTTCATGAGATGTTTTGTTGTGAGTGTGAGAATTTGCATCTTTGTCCCGTGTCTTGTAACTACTTTGTTAGTTTGTTGGAACATTTCTTTCCATTTGACGGCACGCGAGTTAATAAAGTGGTGAGTTTGTAAATTTCTGATTAATCAAGTGAGCACGAAAATGAATTAACGAGTTGAGTCATGTCTTGAGTTTTAGTTGTTTTGACTTAATGATTTTAGGTTCTTGGAAATGTGTAATGAGAATGCGGATAGTTAGTTTCTGAAAATTTTTCATCTGGACTATTTGTTAGTATCAACTAAAGCCTTTTCCATTGTGCTTGATTGGAAAAGGTGAAATTGATTTATGGTGTGTGCTGAAATGAGTGCCTTTTGTGTTTTTTATTTTGTTTACTTGAGAAAAAGAAAAGTTTCTAATTGGGGGTTGTTGAGATAAGTGGTGGATTTTCCAATTAAATTTCGTAGTTAATTTTGTCTTTCTTTAGTTTATAATTGCTGATTTTAGTGTGATTCCCCCCCCCCCTCATATTTGTAGGAAAAATGAAATGGAAAGTTAGTTGAAAAGATAGTTGAAGCAATCAAGTGAAATTCAAGCAAAAAGAGGTCAATTGAAAGGAAGTGGAACAGGAAGAAGTTTGTTCATTGCAACTGTGTGAAGTAGAAGTTGTGATTGTGTTGTCCAGGAAATTTAGATCGTGTGATCACGTGGTTAGAGTTCATGACCGCGTGACCCAGTTACACTACTCATCGCAACCGTGCAAGTTAGTTGTCACGACTTTGAAGGATAAATTACGTGGCACCTAGGCAGATTGAGAATTTCACCAAGTTCATCAGAAAAACCCCTTTTTACAATCACTAATTGTTATTGTTCATCTATCCATCTTGTATCTATCTTGTATGGAACAATCCTAGACAGTTAATTCCATATGCTAAGTTTAGATTAAAGAAAAACTTGTAGACTTCAATTTGGCTTTAGACTTGCAAGTTGCCTCACAATATAAACTAGGCAGATATGGCACTAGAGGAGCACGTAAAGGCAATTGTATCTGAAACAACAAATACACGAAATGTTTTTCTCCTTGATAAAATTTCCATCCCATTTTTAGGGCTATGAGTATCCCTTTCAAAACCTCCTGGCAGTGTGAAACCAGTTGTGAAGGTTATTGTCATTAATAGGGTTGCCACAACTAAATGCTTTTGAGCTGAATTTGATACGCTCAAACTTACTTCTCAAATAAGAAGTAAAGCGGTCGTGTCAGGTAAATAACCCAACTAGTGAGGTTGGGATTGTTCCCACGAGGAAAATAGTTTAGACTTAACTTCAATCAATTATTACTATTGTTCGGTCAATTACTTACTTTGAAAGTAAAAACAATAAAAGGGGGGTATCTATTTCTAAATAAATGAAACTAACTAGAGAAATTGAAAGAGACACTTAACAACTTCGAATGTTGGAGTTTAAACAATTAATCAAAGTTACTAGGGTCTACGTGTTCCCCACAAGTTTATAACTTGATAATTCCAACTAAAACAATTCTTTCCTAGTATCTTGCATGCAAAGTGATAAGTTATGTATTTCTAAATCCTTGGTCCGGCATCTAGAAAATTTCACTCCGCACCTTAGTCTGGCTACGTGTGTTCCTATCCTAACCCTTATCTTTACCTCATATTAAGCATCGTATTCGATATTTGACTAAGTTATTACCTCGTACCAATCAATACTAGCATATTAGATAGTGTACACTAAATCTATGTTGATAATTCTTTTCCTATTATCTACCTCCTTGGTCCGGCAAGTAGCATTAAGGCGAGTTCTAACGTTGGCCATCCGTTAAAAACACTTCTAAGTGAAAGAATTATGAATACATGCAAGACACTATTCTAGAATTCTTATTTTAGTTAGGTTTTACCTCATTATTTGCCTATGGTTCCCACAACCCTAGTTATGGAGTTTAGTTACCCATAGTCATAATCACAATATTCAAATATATAATATAAGAATTCACGTACTTACTTCAATGAGAAAGAGTAAAATCCGAATGTTCACTTGATTAATCAACAAAAATCACCAACAATAACTTACAAGAATCTCAAAGTAATCAAGAATCTCACAAAAAGTTTAACGATAATCAAAGGCCTAACCAAATAATCCACAGTCTAACCTCAAAAATGATGTTTTTCGAACTATTTATAGAAAATAAAAAACCTAATAAAACAAGGATTCTATTTGCTGGAAATCTGTCAAAACGCGGCTGGGTCGACGGACCTCGCGACGAATCGTCGTGGTTACGACGGACTGTCACGGATTCCATCGTCCCATACTTGTGCAATTTATTCTGCTGCTCTCTTCATTAACCTCAACGGCAATTATGATGGATCATCACAGGCACAAAGGTCCGTCGAGGGTCTTCGTTCCAAAACACTTAAACTCTTGGAATATTGGTACTGCGACTACTTCTCTGAACTTCATGACGAACCTGCAGGACGGACCGTCATGGACTCTGTAACCCCACATTTGGTCAGACTTCCCCATCTTCCTTAAGCAGCTGCACTACGCTGCCACCTACGGACTGTCACAAGCATGACGGACCATCAGAAGCTCAGTAGGTGGTCTCTTCTGCATTTCTTCGCTCAAAAACCTTCGCATTCATGTTTGGACAGATTTCCTGCAAATAAGGAGAAACTTATATAAAAATTAGAACAAAAAGGCTTTTGGACACACTAAACATTAGGAAAAAGTATTAATAATACCGTGAAATGACGGTATATCAACACCCTCAACTTAAATTCGTTGCTTATCCTCAAGCCATGCACTATGACTCAATACAAAATCTTTATACAATAGTATCCATGTTTTATCCTTTTCAATCATTTGGCTATGAATCCCGATTAATCTCTTCATATTTATGCATGCTATCACTATTAGGTTTGAATTATGTGGGATCAGAGCATGACACAGACTCACCATGCACTAACACCTATCCTCTTTAATTTCTCACCGGGGTGCTAATGTTTATGGTAATGAAACTAGTGTCCTCACTTCAAAACAAAATCCTCATTTTTCACACAATGATTTAAGTTTGAGTATAAGGATTACTTTTCAACACTCACTCTCAGAACAAATTCACACTCATTCATACATATTTCCATAAGCTTGCCCTTATTTTCACTGCTTAAGTTCTCTATACAACCCTTAGGATCACGATAGGACTTTCTTAGGTTGTAACATAGGCTCAGGGTTAGATAGGTATATTTAGGTATACTTTAGTGACTTTTTTCCCTCCTTGACATATCGGCTAAACATACCATTTTCTATCATTTTATTTTGCCCACTTTCCCCCATTCTTTCACCTTGCTATTTTTCCCATTTTTCATTTGTGTAAGTGACTCTCTTCTTTTCTTGCTTGTATTTCTTGTATATTTTTATTTTTTTCTTTACTTTTCTTTCAACTAATTCTTGAGTCACATTACTTTTGTTCTTTCTCTCTCTTTGTTCTTTCAACCCTACTTTCAAGAGCATTCCTCAAAATAGCCACCCTCAACCCATGGCTTTGCCATGAGTCGAAGTACAGAATATCCAAAGTTGGGTCAGGGCAATAACAAAGGTTGTTTACTGCATTATCCACCCTCAACTTATGCTTTTGGCATAAGCTGAGGTTCACATTTCCAAGGAGGGACCAGGGCCAACACATTTTTCCCAGAAAAATCAGTTGGGGTGAAAAAGAAAGGTCTAATTTAAGGTCAAATTATTTGGATCGAAGAAGGATAAATTTCATTTTTTTTTCTTTTATTTAGGCTAAGAAAATTGGCTATATTGAATAAGGGCGTATGATCCTTTCGTAAGTGTCTATTACAATTTACTTTTAGCAGGACTAACCAGGAAAGTTCTAGCTCTGTACAAATAGTGGACTATTCAAGTTTTCCTCACACTCACTTGACATTTCATCATTCTACCAGATTATAAGACACCTAGTTCAAATTTTAGACATAGGGTAATGTAGTGGTGTACCTCTATGTCATGCTTAGAGCCAGACATTTATGAATTACTATCCCTAGGCATGCATCATTTTTAATTTTATCAGGATATCGTTTTATCCATCATGCTCCAGAATTAATCTATGTACACAAGATATAGACATGCCAGTTCAACATAAAAAGTAATCAGTCTCTTGAGGAAAAAGAACACAGGCAAGAAAACCCCAAAAGAGGATAGTGAATTGGGCTACTCAAACTTCACCCTAGCACTCACTTTTCATTTACCCCACCCCAAAAAAAACATGCAATTGTCCCCAATGCAAAAAATTGAAATACTAGAGTTGTAGGTGAAGCAAACCTGGGGCGCAAAGAGCTGACGATCAGCAAGCTGGTGGGTCCGGTTCCCCGGAACCCAGTTCCTCTGTAATCTGGACACCCTTAGTGGTGTCCTCAGCAACAACATCACTATCAATAATGCCTCCCGTTATCTCCACAAATTGGGAGCTAGACGCCTCAGCCGCTAACTCTCCTGCTCTCATCTGGCGCGCCTCCTCCTCCGCAATCCTTCTTCCGTGCTCGCGCCTCATCCTCCGCTCGACCACTACGCCTCTTGGCATGCTCTCGATAGGGAGGTGGTGGAATCTCTGAGGTGGCGAATAGGACCACCAACACTGTGTCTTTAGTAGGCTCGACAGAAGGGTCCTTAGACTCAGGCAACCTAGCCTCTAAGATCATGTCAATATCTGCGCGAAGACTGTCGACCGCAGTCTGAAGGGTCGACACATCCACCAGAGGAGCTGGCCGGGCTAGCACCCGCAACTCAAAAGCGTCCAAGCGCTGGTGAACCTTAGCGATCTTCCGATCTGTGTGCTGGGCCATTTTCCGCTCCAAGCGCTTTTCTGCCTCGGTAATAGACTCTTCATCCACGGCTAGATATTATGCAGAAGTGTAGCGATTTGCGCCTCCAATTTTCGGACCTTATCAAGCGGGACCAGAGCGGTTAAAGGGGTTGTGCGAGAGAAGCTCGGGGTAGTCCTACTACCCGGGATAGACTTGACCGTGATAGTGTCAGTGGAATCCGCTTGCGTAGCTGTGTGGGCCTGGGCTACCGTATCAGCCAGATTATAAACAAGTGGGGGCAGCTCTGGACGAGGCCCTCTTCGTGGGGCCAACTCATTGGTCTCATCGCTTATGAGGACGATATCAACAGTGCCCAGAGGGGTCTTGAGCTAATCGACGTGCCATATAGGCACACCTGCGGACCTGCAGGAGAAAATATCATGCACGGGAAAGGGTAAGTAGTTGTGACCTTAAAAGCCCTCTCGTGCATGACTACCTGTAGAAGCCACGCAAAATCCACCTTGAACCTGGCTATCATCGCCGCCATCAGTACTGCTCGATCCCATGTGACGATATTATAAGCGGCTGTGGGGGAAAGGAAGTGGCGGACAATCAACCACAAAAACATTGCCGTGAAAGTCAAGTTTTCCTTCTTGATGGCCCCCTTCGACTCGGTCACCCAGTCGGCACCCTCTCCATCAACGGACAAGTGCAAGGCCATCCACCTCTTGGTGGTCTCTCTCAGAGATGGCTCGCGCAGGAATTGGCCATCTTTAACAATCTGCCATCGGTAGTCAAACTCGGCAGTGAGAGGGGTCCGATTAGCATCACCATCCTCGCTGTATAGAAACCTGCGGATCGAAGGCATGGAGATATCAACTTGAACACCCAGTATCAGACCTGCTCCAGTGGGGCCTGTTTGGCGGGGGCAGCCCGCCTATCAATCTGTGATCGGAGAGTCGCTACGTAGGATGCATAGAACTCTCGGACCATCTCTTCACTATAACGTCCCAATGGACGTGCTATCCACTCCAGTCGATGTCTGGTTAAGAGATTGTGGATCTCAGGCATCGTCGGGAGACTCCCAGTAAGGACCTGCCGCTCCAATGTGAGTGTTCGAGTCATAACTCCTTTGTAATTCAGGAACTTTGCATTGGAGTAGACTTGAAACTGCCCGTGGACACACCACCAGTAAGGCTGGTTAGTAGCCGGGGTGAGAGCATGAGCTGGTGAACTGGGTGTGGATTCCGAACTGTCAGCCTCATCAGACGAGGCCGACGCTGCAACGGTGGTGGGTGCGGGAACCTCAGCAGATCCGGAGGCTTCTTCCGACCACGAAACTCCTAAGGAGCCAGACGCTCCTTCTTCATTTGTGGCTGACCCAGAAGGTATGCCGCTCAGTGTGCCCTCCTCATCAGACTGGGAGGCAGTGACTACGTCGGACGCCACCGTTTTGGGTGTGGCTCTGGCAGCACGTGCAGCACGGGAAGGGGTGGAAGTGCCTGGGGGCACGTACTCGGGGTCACGCTCATCATCAGAGCCAATGACCTGGCGGGCAGACGGGGCGACAGACTTCGATCGCCCGCGTCCATAGACTCGATCTTGTTGTGGTGCCATAGTCGATAGAACCTGTAAAGGATCAATATTAGTACTAGAAGTAGAAAACAAGACAAGCTAAACCACACAAAATAAATACAAAAAAAATTAAAATAAAATGACATTTCTATAGTAACAGTGAAACACGACGGGCCAGGTGACGGCTCGTCGTGACTATGACGGACCGCCATGGGGTCTGTCATGTCTTACTTAGATTTTGTTTTTATGGGTAACCCTGAAGGAGAGTCTCTGACAAGTATGACGGTATGTGCAGGACGGACCGTCACAGGTACGACGGTCCGTCATAGGTGTCCGTTAGAGGACACTTGGGAAGATAGAGAGAGACCCTTAGGATTAGGGTCTCTGACAACGAGAGCAGTTGTGCAGGATGGGCCGTCGTAGGTATGACTGTCCGTCACATGTGTCCGTTGGAGGACACTTAGAAAAAGTGAGAGACCCTTAGGGATAGGGTCTTTGACAACCAGAACAGTTGTGCAGGACGGACCGTCGTGGGTATGATGGTCCGTCGCATTTATCCGTTGAAGGAAACTTGCATAAAATTTGATAGTGGGGTGTTAGGGCTTTTGGAACGAACGCAATGACGGTCCGTCGTGGGTACGACGATCCGTCATCGGGGTCTCATTCTCTAAGTCAGTGACAGAGCTGGGGGTGCCCCATTCATCCCCTATGACCCAAATCGAATTAGTAGTGTTTTCACCTACATTTGTCTAACCCAAATTCCTAGTAAACTAGCAATGCTAAGGCACTTATTTCTAGGGTTTTAACACGGCAATTTCGGTAATTTTTTTTATACCTAGGTCAGACATAATTTGATAAAGAATGAACGTACTGAGCTAGAATACTACTAATTTATTAACAAAAATGCAATATAAATGAGTAGAAATTAGAGACACATACCTGAGAAATGGAGAAAAACAAGAGGAAAAGGTACTTGATGATTACGTAGACACCCACAACAGCAGCTCGTTGACTAGTAGATGATGGGTTTTAGGAGTTTGGAAAATATGGGGAAAAATTATCGGTTGAAGAGAGAGATGGTTTTGGAAGTTGAAAAGGGAGGGAAATAGGAGGAAGAGTGAAGGAATGGGGTGAAATGAAGGGTTGGGGGTTTTAAATGTTGATTTTTATAAAAAAACCCCACCCGGGTCGGGTCGGGTATGCCTCATTAAAGACGCGACGATTCCACGACGACGGTCCGTTGTGTGTGCCCTAGTTTGAAAGTAACAGAAAGACGTACCTGGCATGAAGGATTTATGCAATGCTCCGTCACAGTTGAAACGGTCCGTCGCTGTATCCGTCAGTGACTGTTGCACAGTAATTTTCAGCAGAATTTCCTAGTTATGTGCCTGCAAATTTAAAACCCATTAGTTGAAAATGCTACCATTACTTAAAAAAAAACTATAAGTATTGGGTTGCCTCCGAACAAGCGCCTAATTTAACATCGCGGCACGACTGAGGACACTTGATTACTCAGCCTTCATCAAGATGGTATGCGCCTGTCACTTCATTCACCGATGCAGTATGCCCAAGATAGAGTTTTATTCATTCTCTATTCACCTTAAACCGCACTCCCTCCTTGGTTTTTAAGTCAACTGCTCCATGAGGGAATACTTGGGTGATCAAGTAAGGGCCAGTCTGTTTGGACTTGAGCTTGCCCAAAAGACGAGGCAACCCAAATCTATCTAAAAGTACCAAATCTCCAACCATAAACTCTTGTTTTGTACTTTAGCAAGGAATGGCCTCCCAAGAATAATAGTCACTTCAAAATCGACTTCACAATCAAGAATAACAAAATCTTCCGGAAATATGAATGACTCCACTTTTACTAGCACATCATGGAGTATCCGTATATGCCTTTTCACTGTTTGATCTGCCATCAGTAGCCGCATTGCAATGGGTTTTGGGTCACCCAAACCCAACTTCGTGTAAATCGAGAGGGGCATGAGATTTATTCTTGCCCCCAGATCACATAATGCTTTCGCAAAATGTAATGACCCGACTGTATAAGGAATAGTCAATGCACCCGGATCTTCTTTCTTTTCTACGAAAGATTTTGTAGCAATAGCACTTAAATGTTGCAGTCTATCATCATCCTCGAAAGTGACCGATCTTTTCTTTGTAACCAGATCTTTCATAAACTTGGCATAACCGGGCATTTGTTCAAGAGCATCTACCAAAGGGACATTGATAGAAAGCTGCTTCAGCATTGTTATAAAACGCCGATATTTACCATCCTCGGTCTTTTTCACTAATCTCTGAGGGAAGGGTAGTGGTGGATAGGCAAGGGAATTACCTTCATAGGGACTTCTGCATGTTTTCCAGTGCTCTCTTTTGCTTCACCACTACCCTTTACCATCTTATCATCATTCTTTCTCACTTTTTCCTCATTAGACGTCATAGGTGGGTCAATGGTTTGCTTGCCACCACGAGTGGTGATTGGCATACAGTATGCGTCATTTTTCTGATTTTGGACAGTGTTGCTAGGATGAGTACTCGGTTGCCGTGTGTTCACAGTCGCAGATAATTGGGCCATTTGCTACTCGATTTGCTTAATCGATATTGCATGTGTATCGACTATGTCCCAATACCTACTAAATCACACCTTAACTCTTTAATGTGCTCATCACTAGCATCGAACCTCCTCATCATTTTGTGCAACATATCCTCAACTCGCGCCATACTATCTCCACCATCCCTATGAGTAACTTCATGATTTTGAGGAGGGACATAGGGCCTATTCCTATCATTTCTGTTACCGTAGTTACCCCTGTTGAAGTTGTTGTCGCGGGTGTAGTTTCCATCACGGACATTAGGACCCTCACGGTTGCAGTTACCATAGATCCGACCTTGGTTCCCTTGACCTTGGTGCCAATTATCATGATTTTAGCCTTGGGCGCTCGGTCGGAAACCCCTTGTCTGCTTATTTACTGCATATGTGTCCTCTGCATAATAGCATTCATCATTAGGTGGCGGTGGTTTCGACAAGTAGTTTATTGTATTTATCTTTTCTGCACCCCCAGTGACATGTTTTAGTACCAACCCAAGCTCAGTTCTCATTTGGGCCATTTCTTCACGAATTTCATCTCTGGCTGGGTTGTGAGTGGACTGTATTGCGAAGATATTTCTCCCGGTATCTCACTTCCTAGTACTCCAAGATTTATTATTCCAGGAGATTTTCTCTAGTTTTTCAGCAATCTCAGCATGAGGGCATTCCCCATAAGATCCACCTGCTATAGTGTCCAACACCGCTTTATTATTATCATCGTGTCCTCGATAGAAGTATTCCTTCAGTGACTCATCATCTATACGGTGATTTTGGACACTTCTCAAGAACGAGGTGAATCTATCCCAAGAACTACTAACTGGCGCTCCTGGTAGTGCCACAAAGTCGTTCACTCTGTCTTTGTGGTTTAGTTTCTTGGAGACCGGATAGTAGCGTGCTAAGAAGACATCCCTTAGTTGGTTCCAAGTGAAAATTGAGTTATAAGGGAGCTTAGTGAACCATATAGCAGCCTCTCCAGTCAGTGAGAGAGGAAACACTCTAAGGCCTATTACATCCAAGTCCAAGTCAGACCTCCCTAAACAGCTTTTACACACTGCCCTTACCTTAGTTATATGGGCATGCGGATCCTCAGAAGGTAGCCCTAAAAATAAACCTCTGGCAGTGAGCATTTGCATCAGGCTACTAGTTAGCACAAAAGTATGGCCTGGTGGTAAAGGAGGCAAGACAAGTGGCCCATCAGAGTCTGCAATAATGTCATAGCCTCTGTAGTATGCTTGGGGCCGTGGAGCGGGATTTTTTCCCCTCTGTTGGTGGTCACACGGAGCATCGGGTAACAACTGACCATGAACATCAACCGGAGCTGGGATGTTCTGGTTTCGATCATCATCATTGATTCGCAAGTTTCGATTCATGTTGCATAGTTTACACTCTAATTCGTGATCGTAGGAAAACAAAGGTTCTCTTCCTCTCCGTGTATTTGGCATACAAGGAGGTTGCTTCTACACAAATCAAAAACAATAAAACAAACTAAAATCAAGAAAATATCAACTAAACTATAGTAATAAGCTTAAGTTAATCTAAAAGCTATTTTCCCCAGCAGTGGTGCCAAAATTTGATACGCTCAAACTTACTTCTCAAATAAGAAGTAAAGCGGTCATGTCAAGTAAATAACCCAACTAGCGTGGTTGGGATCGTTCCCACGAGGAAAACAGTTTAGACTTAACTTCAATCTATTATTACTATTGTTCGGTCAATTACTTCCTTTGAAAGCAAAAACAATAAAAGGGGGGTTTTCTATTTCTAAATGAATGAAACTAACTAGCAAAAATTGAAAGAGACACTTAACAGCTTCGAATGTTGGAGTTTAATCAATTAATCAAACTAACTAGGGTTTATGTGTTCCCCACAAGTTCATAACTTGATAATTCTAACTATAACAATTCTTTCCTAGTATCTTGTATGCAAAGTGATAAGTTATGTATTTCTAAATCCTTTGTCCGGCATCTAGAAAATTTCACTCTGCACCTTGGTCCGACTACATGTGTTGCTATTCTAACCCTTATCTTTACCTCATATTAAGCATCGTGTTCGATATTTGACTAAGTTATTACCCCGTAACAATCAATACTAGCCTATTAGATCGTGTACACTAAATCTATGTTGATAATTCTTTTCCTATTATCTACCTCCTTGGTCCGGCAAATAGAATTAAGGCGAGTTCTAACGTTGGCCATCCGTTAAAAAGACTTCTAAGCGAAAGAATTATTAATACATGAAAGACACTATTCTAGAATTCTTATTTTAGTTAGGTTTTACCTCATTATTGCATATGGTTCCCACAACCCTAGTTATGGAGTTTAGTTACCCATAGTTAGAATCACAATATTCAAATATATGATATAAGAATTCATGTACTTACTTCAATGAGAAAGAGTAAAATCCGAATGTTCGCTTGATTAATCAACAACAATCACCAACAATCACTTACAAGAATCTCAAAGTAATCAAGAATCTCACAAAAAGTCTAACGATAATCAAAGTCCTAACCAAATAATCTATAGTCTAACTTCAAAAACGAGGTTTTTCGAACTATTTATAGAAAATTAAAACCTAATTAAACAAGGATTCTATTTGCTGGAAATCTGTCAAAACGCGGCATGGCCGACGGACCTCGCGACGGATCGTCGTGGTCACGACGGACCATCACGGACTCTGTTGTCCCATACTTGTGCAATTTCTTCTGCTGCTCTCTTCATTAACCTCGACGGCAAGTATGACGGATCGTCACAGGCACAACGGTCCGTCGAGGGTCTTCATTCCAAAACACTTAAACTCTTGGAATATGGGTACGGGGACTACTTCTCTGAACTTCATGACGAACCTGCAGGACAAACCGTCAAAGACACGACGGACCCTCATGGACTCCATACCCCACACTTGGTCAAACTTTCCCATCTTCTTTCAGCAGCTGCACTATGCTGCCACCTACGGACCGTCACCAGCTCCGTAGGTGGTCTCTTCTGAATTTCTTTGCTCAAAAACCTCCGCATTCATCTTTTGACAGATTTCCTTCAAATAAGGAGAAACTTATATAAAAATTAACACAAAAAGGCTTTTGAACACACTAAAATTAAGGAAAAAGTATTAATAATACTGTGAAACCACGGTATATCATTCTTCATAATATTTTCAACAACTTTTTCATATCTCCTTGTCTGTCTTCATGATCATTACCGTCCAGCTCTTCATGTGGTGGTACAACCAACATTATCTCGTTTGTTGCAGAGAATAAGTGTGACATAACTATATTTACAACCTCGAGAATGACCATTCTTTATTATTTAGGCTATTTTATATCTAAATTTGTGATCTTGGTAATTCCTTTGCTTTCTATAGAAGAAACATTACATAGGAAAACAATCACACTCTTACTAATCAACTCTCTATCGATTCATTTTGAATGTATTATTTTAGAACAGAAGAAGTATACAAGTGTTAATTTGGTTTGCAAGATTAATTGAAAGATGGTAGTTTGGAATTATTAATTTGAAAAACCAATCGAAAACAATAATAAACATTACAAAGCACTAAATTATTGAAGAGAGAAGTAATATGTTTTTCGTGGACGGCATGACAAAATAGTCTATGAGAAAAAAATAAAAAAGTGTGAACTATGTTATCAAAGAGAATTAATTGTTTTGAATCTATAAACTGAAAATATAAATGAAACAGGTTAGACAATTGAATCCTACCTACTACCCCCAACCCCCTTCTTGATCAACTCCATTTATAGTTCAATGGAGAACAAGACCAGATAATCTGGTGAAGCTATATGAGATAGGAAGTTAAAAGGTTGGATTGGGGTTGGGGTGGGCATGTTTTAACTTTTTCTGTTGTAATCCTTGAGAATGCAACATATAATGTTGTTTTATCTGGACATTCAATATGTTTTTTCTCTATTATAATCTTGTAATCCTTTCTATAGTTTTTTCCATGATTACTTTAATTCTTCAGAAGTAATATATAGGTTGTGACAATGACACTTCAATCACAAGCACTACAACAATAAATATTTAGCGGTAATTAATGTCATTGCATCTAGTTTCATTAAAACCTTTATTGACATTTGTATAGAATATTGGTTATAAATACTCATATTTATTAAGTTTTTCCACTCAGTACAATATAGCGGAAAATGTTTTATTGCCGCATAATAATTTATGTTTGGTAGTTATGTTGTATACTTGAACTCACGACATTGTCTTCTTGTCGTCCATTGCTTCTTTATTTATTGTGAAGATCATTATGTTGAATTGTAGGAAAAAAGATCTATTGCATCCTGTATGAGCTATTTAGAAGAATCTATGAATGAATAAATTAGTTATGAACAAGAATATTTATGTTGAGAGTACTTATCTTTATTGATTTGGTATTTATCAACAATAACAAAACTAGTGAAAATCCACTAAGTGGTATCTAGGGATCAGAGGATAGATTGCATGAAAACCTTATCACCATTTCGTAGAGGTAGATAGGTTGTATTCAAAAGATCCTTGGTATAATATTTGATCTTTTGTTACTCGAGAGAGATCACACCGCTTTTGTTAATGAATTTTGAAAATAAATCTGAATAAAAAATAGTTAATAAAGAAGAACTGGAGAACTAATTGACAAAGTTTACAAAGAAAACATAAGTTTAAAGTTTTACATGAAATGATAAATTTCAACATTCAAAAGTGATTAAAAGAAAACCTAAGCTTTGACATAGGATTAAAAAAATGATTAAAACGCAATATTGAACCTACGGGAAGAAGTATCATCATCACTTTCTCCATTGTTGTTTCTCCCTTTTCTCTTACAACCAACATTCTTTTCGTTTGTGTTGACACTTGAATCTTCATTTGCTAAATGATTCATATTTGGGCTTTTTAAGTTCGATGATTCCAATTATACTCATCTTCAATTGGTGAAAGCCTAGAAGTACACTGTGGAATGGAAGGAAATTTCATGAGATAACAAAATAAGTTCAACAATTTATTTCACTTTGTCAAGTATCTAATTATAAAAAGTAAAAAATAAAATTATTGTTTAATATTATTAGAAATTTGTTGAAAATACATGATGTTACGGAAGAAGATATACGTAAGCTTTATAAGAATTACCTTATAAAGGTTACCGATGGAACGAAATTTGGTACTTCTCGGTAATCCTTGTGTGATATGATAGTTTCCACCATTTTCATTTTTTGCCAAAAGCCTCGAGCCATAGTTGATAATATTGTTGTTTATAATATGATTATAATTATCTGGGTTACCATCTTCACATACAATTTGGTTGAGATTTGACTCACCTAAAAATTATATGTGAGAATCCATGATACATATAAAACCAATTGCAAGTTAAAAAAGTGGGACTGAAGCTTTAATCTAATGATTGTATTTTAGGCTAGCAATATGTATTGTGCCATTTAGGGCATGAGTTTAAATTGATATGTGCTCACTGATTTAAATTTAGGATAATTCTCTACTTTTTATTGAAAAAAATCAAATAATTATCTTAAATTTAATTAGTTAGGTGTAAAATTCCTTAAATACCATCAATATTTTCTTCTTGTTGTTGGTCAGGAAGTTCCTCCTCAAAAGAATCCTCTTGATCCCATCTTATGTTGCTTTCGCTGGGTTCTTTGAATTTCTCACTTTCTAACTCCTGCAAATCCATATTGTTTCTTCAGAAATGATTGGAGAAAGAAAAGTATATTGTGGAATATAATTAATTAACATGCTCAATAATAATTTTTTAAATAAACAAAAGTGTTGAACAATTACCTCGCAAGCTTGAAGGAGGGGATACAAACATGTATTGTCAATGTTATTTTTGATTAAGGTAGCATTATAATTATCCAATGGGTTATCTTCACCAAGGCTCTCAAACTCAGCTGAAAATCATAAATATCCAAATGAAATATAATTAATAGTATAAGTCATTTATAAGTTCTTGAATAAACTAATAAATTATGTACCGTGAATAATTTGTTGTTCATAGTCTGCATCCTTCCTTTCTTTCAAGGAAAGTTGTGAATTGCTCCCCTTGTTCCCTTAAAACAATATTAGTTAAAATTTTATTGTACTAAAAAAAAGTTATTAATGATAATTGAAATTAATTTTTTTAAAAACTAATATCCGAATAAATTTTTTAAAATTTATTTAATAATAAGATTAGAATTAAAACAGACATTAATTCTCTTTTAATTTAATTAAGTTAACAAGGAAAACAATAATCAACATAAGTCAAGTGTAAGATGTTGAATGAATTAATTACGTACCATAAATAATTTTTTGCTTTCGCCTGTTCTGTAGTATTTTCTTGGAAGAGTCTCCTTGGTCCTCTCCAGAAGATTTGTCATTCCTCTTGGAATCTTCTTTCTTTTTCTTTTCTGCTTCGAGCATATTGGGCATATACTATTGAATGAAATACATAAATCAAGATCAACTAATTATTCAATTTGACAAATCATACTCGCAAAAAGCAAAATCTTCCCTCCATACTAAAAAGTCTAAATTTTAAAAGAAATGAAATTCTAGAAGTCACAAAAGAAAAGTAGATAGGTTAATATACACATATGTCGTTGCAGCTACATACACTTTATCTAAATCATCACTGTACAAATGCATTGTAATTCATAAAGTAAAACTGATTAGAAAATATAAAATAAAAATTGCATATAGATTTGAGAGATGAAACAAAGCTTTTTGATTTGAGTGAAACATAGAGTAATGATTATAAGGGATGAAGAAAGCATCATCCTTCGGTGACTCTCATTCTCAGATTGAGATGGAAGTCACATTCTCGTATTTAAAATTATAATTGAGTAAATGATGGTAGAAAAATCGACGGAAGTCTTGTTGTATTTAAATGAGATTGTTCAAACATATCAATACACAATAATAAAACAACATACCTGATGTTATCCCATAAGTAGGATTTGAAAATGGTGAAATATACACAAACGAGGGTTTGAAAATAGAAAGATGTACACAAGTTTTGCTACACTTTTTTGGGGAAGAAATATTTTTTTCCGATAGGTCATTGACAAAAGAATTAAAACAGGATTACAAGAGGGAGAAATCAAATATTTTTCACTCTTGTTAATTATATGTTTTAAAATTTATTAGAAATGATTAATAAATTAAAAAACAAGACATTTGCTAAAATGAAGTGTAAATTTGTAAATGAACACAAGGCCACAAAATTGAGAAATAAAAAAGTATTTCAATTGACTCAAACTCACCATCTCACAATTCGATTACTTTATTGAAAGAAAATAAAAGACAAAAATGAATTTAGTAGAATGAATGAAAAAATCTATATCGTCTCAATCGCGTCTATATGTTCCTCTTTGTTGTTGATCTATCCCTTAACAAATTGAATAGGATTAATCAAGGGTAATTAAAAAAATTAATTCTAGGTTTTAAAATTTATTACAAATGGTCTATAAAATTCAAAAACAAGACACTTGCTAAAATGACCTGTAAATTTATAAATGAACACAAGTGCAAAAGATTGACAAACAAAACAAGATCATAATTAAATGAAACTCACTATCACGTAATTCGATTCCTTTATGCAAGAAAATAAAAAAGCAAAAACAAATTGAATAGATTGAACGAGTGAATCAATTCCATCTCAAATATGTTCGTCTTGATTAATCCCTTTTAAAAACTGAAGTAGGTGAAAAAACAAACCTGTATTGATTCAACTCTCTCCTCTTGACTGCTTATATATATATTTTTAAAAATAATATTAAAACTAGGAAGTGAACAAACGTCTCGCCTTTTATATGTAAATTGTCTATTGCTGAGCTGTTTTTTGAAAATTATGTTTGTTCAATTTTGGAAAATTTATTATTTGTCCATAAAAGGTAAGATAAATTTAAAGTTCAAAGGTGTGAACATACTAGAGTTCTTAATTAATTATTGTGATGAATTTTATTATTGTGTTGATAGTGATATTTTGACATTAATTGAGAAATTTATTTGAAATCATTTTATTCTTTTACCTTTGTAATTTATTATGCTTTGTAGTGTATATTATCATATATTATTATAAGAGGGAACAAAAAAAATTAAAAGTTGAATTACAATTTTATCCTTACTAAAAATTAAAATGTTATAAAAGCATTTAATTATTTAGTTTAAATATTAAATTGGATCATTTTAATAAAAATGTAGATGACTTTTGCATTTCCTTAAATTAATTCGTAATTAAAATATAAATAAATAATTAAATGTTTGGAATGTGAAAAGATATATTTTAATTGTACATGTCTATCCTGGAATAATTACTGTCATATGAAAAGAGTAACCCCCCATTTATCCGATTAATGCCACTGATTTTATTTATTTGATTTATTAT
Source organism: Solanum peruvianum (assembly GCA_027705065.1). Lineage (NCBI taxonomy): Eukaryota > Viridiplantae > Streptophyta > Magnoliopsida > Solanales > Solanaceae > Solanum > Solanum peruvianum. The sequence continues at coordinate 23,388 of JAKWJD010000405.1, read as the reverse complement.
TACTAAGATATTAAAAGTGTGTTATTATATATGAATGAATTAATAATAAATTAATGAGATGACTTGTAATTGCCTCATTTATTACTAATTACAATGAATTGTGATTTTCATCTTTTTAATTATTCATTCAAACTAGACTAAATTTCAAGTTCAAAGCAATAATTATTAGTGGTAATGTTAATTCTCTTATTAAGTCTAACTATGATTTGTATTTTCATCTCTCCATCTATCTAAATATTAAAGACTATTATTTTAAACTGAAAAATATAGAATCTAAATAGACAGTTTTACTACTATTTAAGAACTAGGTGATAACCATTGAAAAATGAAAGAAATTTTCATTCAACTGATAATCAAAAAACTATTCCATCTACGATAGGCAAAAAAGCCATGAAAAAATAGAAAACATAAGGGGGGAGAAGAACTTGAAGACTTCTTTTTAGACATGCCTAAGTCCTCATATCTCTTTCGATATATATCTCCGTCATGAGGATTATTGTTGTTTCTAATTTCTTTTGAATTTCTAATAAATTCATTGTAGTGTTGTAATCTTTTAGCTATTATTATGATCTTTTGAAATAGATGTATGTATGAAGTTCAATGTTTAAATTATATATCTGTCAGTTTTTATTTTAAATGTAATTGCTTTTAATCTTGTATAATTTTGATAGTACTGTCTTTTAATTTTAGAACCGTACTTCAATAATGTAAATATTTCACTCTATCGTTTCTCATTAAAATAAAATAGGCAATCTTATCAATAAGTGTACATGTATTTTTAATATCCATTTATAATTATAAAAGGTTATTACTGATATTTAGATTATAAAAAAGACATATACAAAGTTATAGGAGACTATATTATATTAATTAATTTCTCATACTTTTTGCTTGATGCCAAATGCACAATCCCTTTTTATTTATTTTTGTTGATACATGAAATATAATTGGTAAAATTAATATTTGGATTTAAACATTTTCTATTTGATAGCACAGTTTTAAATTATATAACAATAGTAAAAATTAAACGTGCAACGCACGTTGTCAGAAACTAGTAATAATAATACATGACAACATTTATTTTTCGACTTTGACCAAATAAATTTAAATAGTTCCCATAGAGTTAGTCAAATATCATGTCTAATGCAAACCATTAGAATCTCTACAAAATTGAGACACGACATTAAATTGTGATTGTGGTAATAATATTTTTCTTACAAAAGATAATAGTCAATTTGACTTAACATTAAAGTATTTTTAAATTATGTTTTAAAGTGGAAGACTCTACATCTCTTTTCATTAAACTTGTTTAGATTATAAAATTCATAAATATGGGACACACATAAATAATATTTATGTAATTGTTCATATACTACTATACATTTATTAAAATAAAATAAAAATCAATTTAAAATTATATGAAAAACATTCACTTTTTCCTGCAATGTGCTAGACGAAGAATTTATGGGTAGATAGAGTTTAAAAAATAATCGTTATGTCGTATGTGCTTATATGTCTCCTCTTAATTGTTGAAATATTCCTTTGTGTAGTAATAACAACAAGAATTTAGTAAAGGAATTGAAAAATAGTTGAAGATAAATTTAATCCTTGTGTGGGAGACAAAAAAAGTATATAAATATTAGAAAAAATATGTCTAGTTATAAAAATATAATTTTTCGACGAACGAAATTCAATTGACCCACTCCTCGATAGATAGTTTTTTCATTGCTTTAGAAAACTACATTCATCGAGTTTGGATCACTCAAATTTATCTCTTTAAACTTTAAAAATGCAATGATATGAAGAGATAAAAGTTCTAACTATCACGATTCAAAAGATGATTCTGATAACCCTACCTTATCCAACTAAGACAGGTCAACCTAAACAATCATTGACAAGGGTAAATATGATAGTATGAAATTAAAAAAGGACTAACCATAAAATATGAATTTTGCAAATAATAACATAACAATACCTTCCCCAAAACCTAGTTTCATGTATACAACTCACTAGGTAAGTATACAATTTTTTTTATTGACGAACAAGTATGAATGTCTGCAATCCTAAAATAGTAGAAATACATAGTCATGAGCAGGTGACACTTTCCATGATGACAAGGAGGTACCTCACAAACTCCTCACATCAAGCCTCAGACAATAATGTAAGAGGAGAATCGGAATGAACGGGACTCATACTCTTTGGTGCAGGTGCACTAGCAGATGATGGAGTAGATCACATTTGTGTTTGTTAAAAGAAGACCGGTTCACATTACTCTTTTACTTCCCAGAGTGATTCTCTAATGTCTTAGCCCTCTCATTCTTATACTCTTATCTATCCCTCAACTTATCATCCTGAACTTGTTTCAGATCATTAACCATGCTATGTCCATATCCCTTATCAATATAGTTGCCTTTCCTTGCTACCTTGATAGGAGACAACTTTTTTTACGAATTAACTCATCCTACTCCTCATATCAGCAACCATCTCTGGAACATACTGAGAAAGTTCTGTGAACTTCCGAATGTACTCATGAACACTCAAAGAATCTATAAGGACCCTAAAAATGGAATAGAATGAACTAGAGATTCACATGATCTTATTGAGTTAATAACTTGTTAAAATTATGACAAATATATTTTAGTAATTGATTTAAAGTGTTTGAGGTCAAACATCAAGGGACGACCAAGACGTTTCAAAACTAATTTGTTGCGTGCTACTGTGTTGTAGTATCTTGTGTTGTTTGGTGTATAAAATAAGTGGAATTGACCCTAGGGACTATATGAACATGTAAATGTTCGGGTACGACTCCCCAAGGACCAACCGAAGGGTCCTTGAGGAGGACCCTAAGCTCAACCCCCAAAACTGCCAAAAAGGTTTGACTTAAGGCCACGAATTACGACTAGTACGTCCTTTGATGGGGGGTGTATTGCTTAGTAGTTCAAGACATATACTAGGGAGCCTTAGATTTCATGGCAAAGTCTCATACGAGATTCACAAAACAGCAGGATGGTCCATCACACCTCGTACGATCCTTAGTTGGTGGTCGTGAGTGAAAACCTATTTTTCTAGTACAAGTCGGCCAAGCCATGAGTGGTTTGGTAAATTCAACCCTTGGGTAAATAAATACTTGGACGGTTATTTTATGTATGTTAGAATTAGACTTCATTCTTCAAATTCAAAACCCCTCTTTTAAAAAGGTTCTCCCAGAACACCATAGGAGCTTAATGTCAAGTTTGAGCTAGGGTTGATGGTTTCGATAGGTTTATTCTTTATTTCTTGTATAATTCATCTCTAAGGTGTGATAATCCTTAATATAGGTCTAGCCTTCACCTAAGAGTCAAATTCAAATGGTTTTCAAGTTTTCCTAATGTTATGAAAACCCCAATTCTTCCTCAAACTCTTAGGTTCATGCATTTAATGGTTTCAAACGAATTTTCATGGTTATATTATAGTTTAACTGATGATTTAAGGTTAAAATCCCAGAATTCATGATTCCTCTAATTCCCTAATTTTTGTTTCAAAAGTGCGTTTGATAAATATGATTGTTTATTGGTGGAATTGTACTTATATGGCTTTATAGTATTGATTCATATTGTTATATATCTCTATATATGATTAATTTTTGATATATGTATGCTTTGGTGATATTAGTCTTGTGGGCATGATAATGGGCAAATTCTCTTTCTATGTTGAAATTATTGGAAGTTATTTAATGGTGAATTGTGGCATTGGAGAATGGTGAGTTGACTGAATTGCTTATTATAGTATGATTGCTTTTGCGTGGTTTTATACACTCACAATACAGGTGTACTTCTTGTTCTTATTGTTATTGTGGAATTGAAGGCATTATGAGGTTAATTGAAGTGAGATTTATGTAATTATGTAGAACGTGGCATAATATACAGTTGTCATATGATGTTAAGGTGATCTTCTATATTGTATTGTGAATGAAAAACTGTTTCCTCTATATGTTTACATGTGATGATGATATACAATGAATATTCTTTATATGTTGATATGGTGTCTTGATTAGGTAGATCTAGTTCTCCCTACTTGATACATGAAATAAATGATGAATGTGATCTCTTGACTTGGTAGACTTAGGCATCTTTTTTGTTATTGATTAAATGAAAGAATGAATTGAATCGGCTAGACCTAGCATGTTGAACTTTCTATAAATGAGCTATCCTTATGAACCTTGATTGGTAGACCCTAGAGGTGCCCTTCTTGGTCATGGTATTATGGGTCGGTAACACTAATGATAGCGCCCTCTCTAATACACTTATCTGACAGAAATTACTTTATGGGAACTAACGCAAACCACCGACTAGATATGCTTAACATAGTAGCTCTACTTAAGTATGAGAATAGAGTAAAAAGAAGTCTTTTTATATACCATAAACCATGTGCCTACATGGGATGTGTCTTTGTTCAACCCTTGGCAAGTAGAAGACCCTCAACAGAGTAGGATAGACTTTCAATTCCATACCTAGCTAGTGTGGTCTATGTCAGTTATGCCTATTACCATCATGTGGGATGTACACTCTACCTATTCAATAAGTTGTACAACGTGTAAGTAGTATGGGATGCTACCTGCTCGTGGCACGAGTAGGCTTTGAAGATACTAGAGCGAGTTCCCTAGGTCATCCAAGAGCATTATGTGAATTCTCTAAAATGTATGAATGTCTCTTTAAATACTCTAATAAGGAACGTTCACTTGTTGGGTTGACTTGAAGAGGAAGGAGCCTTGTCTTAGGTAGTCTTGAGGTACACTTAGGTGTACATGAAGAGGTTGTATGGGCGGCCCCATCATATTTTACTTAGGCGGGTCTTACGATAACCTTAGGTAGAAGGTCTTAATGATAAGATTGGTACTTCATGAGTGTGGTGGTACCGAGTGTATTTTGTGGGTATAATCATGTATGTTGATATTGACATGTATTATGTCCTTTACACTTTTTTATGAAACTTATCAATATGGCCTAAAAAATCATTTAAATCAATTAAATGTATCATATCAAGTAAATGTCCCTTTAAGCACGATTTTTCATGGTAATCATACATGGTGCTTAATTGTACTAATTCCATATTTACATCTTATATCTACAAAGTGTAGGTGTGGGCAAGTGAGGTGTTCTCCAGAGAGTTGAAGCTTGGGACTTAGAAAATCTCTCAAGATTTTGTTATGCCTCATATGTTGAGGAGATAGACTTCTTATTCTAGTTTCTCTTTCATTGAAGAAATTTGTATTAAACTTGTATCCTCCTATCAATGTAAAGGGTTGTGTCACTAAGTTTGATATTCTTAAAGTTTGGGTCTATGCTGGCCTTATGAGACTAAAATTTTGTTATTCAGAGAGAATTATTTTAATAGTGTGTTGACTCTTAAGTCTGTTGATTTGTCACGACCCAAAACCGAGCCGCGAGTGGCACCCACACTTATCCTACTATGTGAGCGAACCAACAAATCTAAACCAAAACATATTAGACAAAATACAATGCGGAAGACTTAAACTTATTAATGAAAATCAATTCAATAACTTCTAAAAAACTCAACATCGATTATTCCCCAAAATCTGAAAGTCATCACCACAAGAACATCTATGATCAAATTACTAAACTAAGAGTATTCTAAGAAGCTAAATAAACAAAAAGCTAGTCCATGCCGGAACTTCAAGGCATCAAGGCATTAGGAAGAAGATCCAGTCCAAGCTAGAAGCATTAGCTTACCCTGAAATCCGATGTAATGAAGACTGGCTAGAGTTGCGGTTGAGTTGAAGACGACGGTACGTTTGCTGAACTCCACAAATAATCAAGAAAAAAAATACAAGTAGGGGTCAGTACAAGGCACAAGTACTGAGTAGGTATCATCGGCCAACTAAAAATAGAAAACAATATATATCAGATAATATCATTAATCAACTACCCTACTCAACATGTAGCAACAACAAGTACTATAATCATTAATAAGTACCGCCAAGTTCACCCATGAGGACTCAAGCCTCAATACCATACTCACTTGGGAAATAGGTTCATTAAATTGAGTATATTAACATCTTTCAAGATTCATTATATTTATTCCTCTTGTGTCGGTACGTGACACTCCGCTCCCCTACTACTATGTGTCGGAACGTGACACTCTAATCCCCTAATTCTACGTGTCGGTTTGTGACACCCAATCCCCTAATTCTACGTGTCGGTTCGGGACACCCGATCCCCTAATTCTACGTGTCGGTTCGGGACACCCGATCCCCTAATTCTACGTGTTGGTTCGTGACACCCGATCCTATAATTCTACGTGTCAGTTCGGGACACCCGATCCCCTAATTCTACGTGTCGGTTCGTGACACCCGATCCCCTAATTCTACGTGTCGGTTCGGGACACCCGATCCCCTAATTCTACGTGTCGGTTCGTGACACCCGCTCCACTAATCTCATTCTATCAATTCATCAATCCTTCTTTTATACCAAGTCATCATCAATCTCATTATGTTAGTTCATCAAGTCTTTTTTTATACCAAGGCATCATCATTAACAAAGTAGATTAGGGTTTTTCAAGATTTAGGATTCAATAGCTTCATCATGCTTATTTTATCACAATTATATGATCACATTTATGCAAGCATACAATTAAGCATATAGCAGGGTTTACAATACTACAAATACATATCATTCGCAATTAAGAGTTTACTACGAATAGCATAAACCATAACTACTTCCATCGAAGATTCGTGATCAAGCAAGCAATTTCCCAAAGCTTTGTTTCCTCTTCGTTTTCCCTCTTTCTCGATCGTTCCCTTTCCCTGTACTTGTTCTTTCTATTTTTCTTATTCAAACCCTCTTTCTTTTACCCTAATTAGCATATAATTAAGTATAAAAGATGATGAATTAACCTATTAATTAATTCAAGGTTAACTCTTCTAACCCTCAAGCAATTGAATTATACCCACTAACTTTATAATTATAAGAAAGAATAGTCCAAAACGCCCCTTAAAATATTTAACAGAAATCCGACCCAGCCTGGGATTACGCAGCCCGTGAAGGCCCGTCGTGCCTGCGACGGTCCATCCTGCTGCTTCCGTCACAGAGTTTAGAGACTCAATTTCCTTGAAGAGTCTGTGACGGTCCGTCGTGCCCACGACGGTCCGTCCTGCCATGTCGTCATGAAGTTCAGAGAGTCGATTTCAGTACCCAAATTTCAGAATTCTAAGTGTTTTGGAACGAGACCCCCTCGACGGTCCGTCGTGGGTTCCATCGTCTCAGCCAGTTTTTCCAGAAATAAAATCAGCTGCTCAAAACGACTAAACAGGCCGTTACAATAGATATCAATTTACCCATTGTTCGTCCTCGAACGATCACAAGAAGAAAATCAAGGGCGAAAAGAAGTACCTGAATCTTTGAACAGATGTGGGTATCTTTCTTGCATATCAGCCTCCTTCTCCCAAGTGGCTTCTTCCACTGATCGATTCTTCTATTGAACCTTGATGGATGCAATCTCCCTCAACCTCAACTTGCGGACTTCTCTATCTAAAATAGCAACAGGCTCCTCCTCATAAGACTAATTCTCATCAAGCAGAACTGAATCCCAACGGATAATGTAGTTTCCATCCCCATGGTATCTTTTCAACATAGACACATGAAATACCGGATGCACTCCTGACAGACCTGGAGGCAAGGCTAATTCGTAAGCCACCTCTCCTATTCGCTTAAGTACTTCAAAGGGACCAATATACCTTGGGCTAAGCTTACCTCTTTACCAAACCGCATCACCCGTTTCATGGGCAAAACCTTCAGTAAGACTTGCTCACCCTCCATGAACTCCAAGTCTCTAACCTTTCGATCTGCATATTCTTTTGCCTACTTTGAGCCGCTAGAAGCTTTTCTTGAATGCACTTCACTTTATCTAACGATTCCCTCAGAAGGTCAGTACCCTAAGGTCTAACCTCAAATGCATCAAACCAACCAATGGGAGACCTACATCTTCTCCCATACAGTGCTTCAAATAGGGCCATATCAATAATTGAGTGATAGCTATTGTTGTAGGAGAACTCTGCTAAGGGTAAGAAGCTATCCCAATGGCCACCAAATTCTATCACACATGCACGAAGCATATCCTCCAATACTTGAATCGTTCGCTCAGACTAACCATCGGTCTGAGGATGGAATGCAGTACTAAGGTCCAACCTAGTACCCAATTCAGCATGCAATGTTTTCCCAAATTTAGAAGTAAACTGCGTACCTCTATCTGATATGATGGAAAGTGGAACTCCATGCAATCGAACGATTTCTGAAAAGTAGATTTTGGCTAACTTCTCTGCATTGTAGGTCACCTTGACTGGAACGAAGTGAGCAGACTTAGTTAACCTATCAACAATCACCCAAATGGAGTCATACTTACCCATTGTCTTTGGAAGACCAACCACAAAGTCCATTGCAATTCTTTCCTACTTCCATCCAGGAATGGGCATTCTCTGAAGGGTCCCTCCAGGCCTCTGGTGTTCATATTTCACTTGCTGACAGTTTGGATATTTGGCAATGAAATCAACAATATCACGCTTCATTCTACTAAACCAAAAGTGTAGCTTTAGGTCACGATACATCTTGGTTGCATCAGGATGTATAGAATACCTTGAACTATGATCCTCTGTAAGAATAGTGTGAATCAAATCATCGACGCAGGGTACACATACTCTTCCCTTATTCTCAAAACACCTTCTTCATCGATCGTTGCTTCTTTAGCCTCTCCTCGCAACACTTTATCTCGGATCCGGATGAATTTCTCATCATTAAACTGCTTTTCCTTAATCTTGTCAAGAAAGGAAGATGTCTCCTCCACACAAGCCAAAAATCCTCCCTTCTCATTTACTTCTAACCTCATAAGGTAATTAGCCAGAATCTGAACTTCTCTAGCCAATGGGCGTCTAGAAAGTTGCAGGTGAACTAGACTTCCCATGCTTCCTGCCTTTCTACTTAAAGCATCTGCCACAACATTAGCTTTTCCTGGATGATACAAGATAGTGATATCGTAGTCCTTCAGTAGTTCCATCCATCTCCTCTGTCTCAAATTCAAATCTTTCTGAGTAAGGACATACTGTAGGCTACGCTGATCAGTATAGACTTCACACTTAACCCCATATAAATAGTGTCTCCATTGCTTTAATGCAAATACTTCCGCGGCCAACTCCAAATCGTGGGTCAGATAGTTACGTTCATGCACCTTTAATTGCCTCGAAGCATAAGCAATTACATTCTTCTCTTGCATTAGCACTGCACGAAAACCCGAATAGGATGCATCACAATAAACAATGAAATTCTTGCCTTCCACTGGCAAGGTAAGAATTGGTGTAGTAGTCAACAAGGTCTTGAGCTTCTGAAAGCTTTCTTCGCACTCATCCGACCATACAAATGGAACATTCTGCTTAGTCAAGCTTGTCAGTTGGGAAGCAATAGAAGAGAACCCCTGACAATCGGCGGGCGGTAGTAGCTAGCTAGACCAACAAAGCTCCTTATCTTTGTAACATTAGTAGGTCTCTCCCAATTCTTTACTGCTTCAATCTTAGATGGATCTACCATCACTCCATCCTTAGAAACCACATGCCCCAAGAAGGACTATGAATCTAGCCAAAACTCACACTTGGAGAATTTGGCATAAAGCTTTTTCTCCTCAACATTCCCAATACAATTCTCAAGTGCTCCTCCTGTTCCTTCATGCTCTTTGAGTATACCAATATATCATCAATGAATACAATGACAAAGAGATCCAGATATGGCTTAAAAATCCCATTCATCAAGCTCATGAAAGCAGCAAGGGCATTCGTAAGCCCAAAAGACATTACTAAAAACTCATAATGCCCATACCTAGTCCGAAAAGCAGTCTTGGGCACATCCGTTGCCCATATTTTCAATTGATGGTAACCTGATCTCAAATCGATTTTGAGAAGGTACTAGTACCTTGTAATTGATCGAACAAATCATCAATGCAAGGAAGAGGACACTTGTTCTTAACAGTTACCTTATTCAGTTGTCTATAATCTATGCACATCTGAAAACTTCCATCCTTCTTCTTCACAAACAAAACCGGAGCACCCCAAGGAGATGCACTTGGTCTAATAAAGCCTTTGCTTAACAACTCTTGAAGTTGGGCCTTTATCTCTCTTAACTCAGCGGGAGCCATTCTATAAGGGGGTATAGAAATGGGGCGAGTACCCGGTTCAAGATCAATGCAGAAGTCAATATCCCTATCTGGTGGCATACCAGGAAGATCTGCAGGGAACACATCCTGAAACTCACGGACTACCGAAACCGACTCAATTGAAGGTACTTGGGTAGTATCATCCCTGAGGTGTGCCAAGAAAGCTAAACAACCCTTACTAACCATTCTCTTAGTACGAAGAAAGGAGATGATACGCACTGGAGTGGAAGTGTAGTCACCCTCCCACACTAACGGGTCTGTCCCAGGCTTGGCTAACGTCAGAGTTTTAGCATTACAATCCAAGATTGCAAAATTTGGAGAAATCCAAGTCATACCCAGAATTACGTCGAAGTCAACCATTTCAAAGATAACCAGGTCTAAATGAGTGTTGCTCCCCACAAAAGTCATCAAACAAGACCTATATACTTTTTCAACTATCACATACTCACCCACCGGAGTAGACACACGAATAGGTATGTCAAGCAATTCACAAGGTAAATTAAGACCAGTAGCAAATGAGGAAGATACATATGAAAATGTGGAGCCAGGATCAAATAATACAGAAGCCATGCAATCACAAACCAAAAAATTACCTGTGATAACAGCATCAGATGTCTCCGCTTCAGATCTCCCAGGGAAAGCATAACAATGGGCCCTATCGCCTGTCTGCCCGTTGCCCCTGCCATGTTGTGCTGTAGTGGCTCCAGTTTTGCCGTCACCCCGGCCGTTTTGGTGACCACCATTACCTCGGCCACCACGTCTCCAGAATAACGGCCTCTACCATGACCACCTCTCCTCTAGATATTGGGGGTCTATAACTCTGTTTTAGACAATCCTCCTAATATGTCCAGTCTCCCCACATCCATAACATTCTCTGGGGTCTAGCATAGGTCTCTGTGAGAATGACGAAGTCTGGGGATAAGCTCCAAACTCAGAGAAGTTTTGACAGGTCTGCGGCGGACCCCCAGCTACAGTCTGTAGTGAAGACTGATTTGGTCAGACTGAGTAACCTCCTGAACCCTGTCCTCTTGAGTAAGAACCATTAAACTCACCTCCCTTTCGAAACCTTTTTGATGTCGACGCCATGGCGAAGTCATCTGGTTTCACTCCTTCCACCTCTATCACGAAGTCTACCACTTCTTGAAAGGATTTTGCCGTAGCCGCTACCTGTAAGGCTGAATTCCGCAATTCTGACCTCAACCCTTCACAAAACGGCGAATCCGCTCTTGTGGACTGAAACAAAGTTGGGTGGCATACCTGGATAATGCACGAACTTAGCCTCATATGCAGTAACCGACATCCTACCTTTTTCTAGGCTCAAAAACTCATCTCTTTCCTATCCCTCAAGGTCCGGGAGATATACTTCTCCATAAACAAGCTAGAGAATGAGGCCCAAGTCATAGGTGGTGCCTCTGTTGGTTGACACTCAACATGTGACCTCCACCACATTTTGGCGTTCCTTTGAAACTGATAAGTCACAAACTCAACACCAAACCATTCTACTATACCCATCTGTGTAGTTTCTCATGACTGTCAACCAGAAAATCGTAGGCATCCTCAGATTCAGCACCTTGAAGAGTGGAGGTTTCAATTTCAAGAACTTACTGAAAAGTTCATGCTGATCACTAGTCATTATGGGCCCTGTAGTCAGACGAGGAAACGTGCCTATTTCCAATGAGGCATCCATGCGGGGAGCCTCAGCAGCAGCCTGTCGTACTTCCGGAACTTGAGGTGCTGGTGCAGAAAACACTTGAGGTGTCTGTCCTTGATCACATAATCCGCTAAGATAGGCAAGAACCTGATTAATCATCTCTGGGTAGGTTGGGGTGGTAATTCTCATTCTGTACTTGCTCACTTTCCCTTCCTCACCCTCTCTTACTACTTCCTCAGTCGGTGGAGGAGTCACCGCCCTAGTACTAGATGGGCCAGGTGCTTGTCCTCTTCCTCTAGAGGACGTCCTCCCGCGACCTCTACCACGGCCTCTTGCCACTAATCCTCCTCGAGCTACAGCCCCAGTGGCTGAATCATCAGTTGCATCTTGTCTTGCTGGTGTTGGTGTTGGCGCCGCGGTTTGCTCTAGTTCTAACCATCTGAGAAATAGAGTGAAGATGGTCAGATACCAATTTGTATCACCTAGATACCAATTGGATCCAAGTAATAGCACGAAAGAAAGGAAGAAGAAAGAATGGAATTTTCCTAAAGTCTTATAGCCTCTCAAAGAAAAGTAAAGGCGTCCCCCTACCGTTCCTTAAGACTCTACTAAACTCGTTCTTGTGTCACATGAGACCAACGAACCTAATGCTCTGATACTAAGTTTGTCACGACCCAAAACGAGCCGCGAGTGGCACCCACACTTATCCTACTATGTGAGCGAACCAACCAATCTAAACCCAAACATATTGGACAAAATACAATGCGGAAGACTTAAACTCATTAATGAAAATCAATCAATAACTTCTAAAAAACTCAACATCTATTATTCCCCAAAATCTGGAAGTCATCACCACAAGAACATCTATGATCAAATTACTAAACTAAGAGTATTCTAAGAAGCTAAGTAATTAAAAAGCTAGTCCATGTCGGAACTTCAAGGCATCGAGACATGAGGAAGAAGATCCAGTCCAAGCTAGAAGCATTAGCTCACCCTGAAATCCGATGTAATGAAGACTGGCTAGAGTTGCGGTTGAGTGAAGACGACGGTACGTTTGCTGCACTCCACAAATAATCAAGAAAACAAATACAAAAGGGGTCAGTACAAGGCACAAGTACTGAGTAGGTATCATCGGCCAACTCAAAATAGATAACAGTATATATCATATAATATCATAAATCAACTACCATACTCAACATGTAGCAACAACAAGTACTATAATCATTAATAAGTACCGCCAATTTCACCCATGAGGACTCAAGCCTCAATATTACACTCATTTGGGAAATAGGTTCATTAAATTGAGTATATTAACATCTTTCAAGATTCATTATCTTTATTCCTCTTGTGTCGGTGAGTGACACTCCGCTCCCCTACTACTATGTGTCGGAACGTGACACTCCGTTCCCCTAATTCTACGTGTCGGTTCGTGACACCCGATCCCTTAATTCTACGTGTCGGTTCGTGACACCCGATCCCCTAATTTTACGTGTCGGTTCGCGACACCCGATCCCCTAATTCTACGTGTCGGTTAGTGACACCCGATCCCCTAATTCTACGTGCCGGTTCGTGACACCCGATCCCCTAATTCGAGTGTCGGTTCGTGACACCCGATCCCCTAATTCTACGTGTCGGTTCGTGACAATGATCCCCTAATTCTACGTGTCGGTTCGTGACACCCGCTCCACTAATCTCATTTTATCAATTCATCAATCCTTCTTTTATACCAAGGCATCATCAATCTCATTATGTTAGTTCATCAAGCCTTCTTTTATACCAAGGCATCATCATTAACAAAGTAGATTAGGGTTTTTCAAGATTTAGGATTCAATAGCTTCATCATGCTTATTTTATCACAATGATATGATCACATTTATGCAAGCATACAATTAAGCATATATCTGGGTTTACAATACTACCAATACATATCAATCGCTATTAAGAGTTTACTACGAATAGCATAAACCATAACCTACTTCCACCGAAGATTCGTGATAAAGCAAGCAATTTCCCAAAGCTTTGTTTCCTCTTCGTTTTCCCTCTTTCTCGATCGTTCCCTTTCCCTCTCCTTGTTCTTTCTATTTTTCTTATTCAACCCTCTTTCTTTTACCCTAATTAGCATATAATTAAGTATAAAATATGATGAATTAACCCATTAATTAATTCAAGGTTAACTCTTCTAACCCTCAAGCAATTGAATTATTAATATTAACCCACTAACTTTATATATTATAGCAAGAATAGTCCAAAACGCCCCTTAAAATATTTAACAAAAATCTGACCCAGCATGCGATTAGGCAGCCCGTGACGGCCCGTCGTGCCTGTGACGGTCCGTCCTGCTGCTTCTGTCACAGAGTTCAGAGACTCAAATTTCCTTGAAGAGTCTATGACGGTCCGTCGTGCCCACGACGGTCCATCCTGCCATGTCGTCACGAAGTTCAGAGAGTCGATTTCAGTACCCAAATTTAGAATTCTAAGTGTTTTGGAACGAGACCCCCTCGACGGTCCATCGTGCCCATGACGGTCCGTTGTGGGTTCCGTCGTCTCAACCAGTTTTTCCTGAAATAAAATCTGCTGCTCAAAACGACTAAACAGGTCGGTACATGATTTAGCTTAAATAAGGTGTTAATTCCTCAGTCTATGTGATGAATGAATTTTATGGGCTTCTATAAGACCTCTTCAAGTTTGGATACTCCATGTGATGATTAGGGTGTTCTGTCGGGCCGTTACAAACTTAAAATAAGAGCATAAAGGTTGTGAAATGATCCTTAGGTTTCAAATTCTCACGAGGCCATGTATCGAAGAGTCTTGTTTATAGGTGTAGGTCGCGACAAATCTATGAGCGGGAGATTATTGGACATAGAAGATACACTTCCTTGATATTCTTTAAATTATGCGATAGAGGGAGGTAGTTATATATTGTCTTTTCCTAATTGCTTTTTTTATAGGATATGAATACAAGGACGCCCACAAGGATAGTTGATGACGAAGTTGTGAATGAGAGAGTTCCTCCCTAGGTGATCAAGTTCCTCAAGGTGACCAAGTTCCAATAGTTAACAAAGACAATAAAACTATGGTGGTTTCCTCGAATATGTCTAATGAGGATGTGAGAGTGGACCTTCTTACCCTAACCCGAACCATGACAACTCAAGCAAAGAGTGATGGGGCCTAGGGTGAATGTTATTGAGAGTACTATGTCCTCTAGGTTGAGGGACTTTGTGATGAAGAATCCTTCTATCTTTCTTAGCTCTAAAGTATGAGAGAATGCCCAAGAGTTTTTGCACGGTGTTTATAAGGTTGTGGTTATTTTGAGTGTCTTCTAGGGAGAAAGCGGATTTGGCTTCATATCAATTGAGGGAGCTTGCTCAAGTGTGGTACATTAAATGGAAGGAGAATAGTTCGGTTAAAGTGGGTCTTATAGAATGGGAAGAGTTTAAGGAAACAGTCTTAGGAAAGTACTTTCCCCTTGAGAAGAGAGAAGTTAAGGTTGACGAATTTATAAAACATACATAAGGTAACATGAGTGTGGAGGACCATTCCTTGAAATTTAACTTATTGTCTAAGTATGCTCCATATTTGGTGTCTAACCGTAGAGATGAGATGAGTTGGTTTATGACTGGGGTTTCTGATCTTCTGAAGGAAGAGTGTCGTACGAAAATGCTCCATAATGATATGAATATATAAAGGCTCACATTGTATGCTCAATCTATTGAATATTCCACGCTAGAGATGTTGGGTAGAGATTTGAATAGGAAAGAACTGATGAGAAAAGCCAACCTAGGTTTAAGAAGACAACTCCAAATAAAGATGTTTCTAGTGCTCCTAAGGTTGATGTTATGACCCTCAAAATGAACTAGGTTTAACTAGATCCTAACATGTTTGTTATGAGTTAATAAGTTCAAAAAATTATTAATATAAGTGTTAGAAGTAAGTTTGAGGAGTTTGGAAGTCAAACGTTCAGGAACGACCAAGACGTCCGTGAGCTAGTCTAGTTGAACTAGTTCGTAGTAGGATTTTGTAGTGGAGTTTTGAGGTCTGGTATGAGGGTGAAGTTGAGTATAGAGTATTACTAAATATATACTGACATGTAAAGGGTCAAAAAGTTTGAGTACGACTACCGAATGACCACCTTAAGGGTCCCTAAGGAGGACCCAAACGTTGGCCAAGAAAGGTGTCGGGAAGCCCATATGTGGAGGTGGTGGTGTGTCGTGCCAGCAACACTTAAAGGAAAATTATGGCTTGCGATTTGGGGACAACGCAAACCATTCTGTCTCAAATTGAATTCCATAACCAAGATTTGGAATTGTCCCCATGATGCGCAGCCATGTCCCAGATTCGGTTTGCGTCATTATTAAGTCAAATTAGAATTGGTTAAAAGACCCATTAAGTGTAGGGGTATTTTGGGTACTTTGTTGATTAAGTATTTACGGTTATTGAGACTTTTTATATCTAAATTCACCAATCAAATCAAAATCCTTAATCTAAAACAAAAGCTCTCCACTCATTCTCTTCAAAACCTCTATTTTTGAAGCTTTGAAGCTCCAAGGAACAAGACAAAATTGTTCAAGTTTTTCAATCCAATTTCATGTTTTATATTAAAATAAGGTATGATGAGTTCATCCTTGACTATTCTCTCATTCAAGGAGCCAATTCCAATTGTTTTTCAAAGATGTTCAAAAACATAGAATTTCCAATTTTGAATTCTAAGCATGTGTTCTTGCATGAAAAGGTTTCAAACAACGTTTTATGATATAAATGATGTTTATTGACGATTTTAAGATCAAAATTTCTATGATCCCATGTATTCCTTGGATTCCTAGTTTTGACTCTAAAGTGAATGGATTGATTGTGTCTTGATATTATTGAATTCATGTGTCGATTGTACTAGGCTATTGAATTATGTATAGATCATGATATAATTGTTTAAAGTCTTCCTTATATTGATAATATCGATATTTTATATTGTTTGATCATTAATATGGATTGATTGTTGCCTGAGTATTGTATACATAGCTATTGGTAAGAGCCTTCATAAACTGAATTGATTGAAAAGGCTAAGGAACGTGATGATGATAATTGAAAGGTGGTGAGTTGACCTAACTCCTTTATCTTGTGTAGAAATGATATTTAATTGTATTGATTGGTATGGTCCACTAATAGTGGCAGTGTTTATGTGTTATAATTGTTATGAAATAGTCTTGTCAGCAGTATTATGTGAATTATCACATCACATCTTGTATAGGTAAACTATGTAAACAATTATATAGTACATGTGTATATTTGAGGTGAAAGTATGATTCCCTCTGAATTGCTATATGTTAAAATGATTGACTATTATGAGTCTCTACATGAGTAATGATAGGGTATCTTGTTGGGCAGACTTAGTTGTTTGTACATGGTACTTGAATGTTATTGAATACGTGATATGATGATGTTGTGTCTTTATTTGTAGACATAGGTCCCTCTACTTGATACATGAAAGTTATTTGACGGGTATATGTTGACTTGGTAGGCCTAGGAACCCTTGTGTTGTCCGTGTATGAATGAATGTATGAATGAAGTCTAGGATCAATAGACCTAATGGAGGTACCTTTATATGAAAGACTTATATGTAGAACCTTGAATGTTAAAAGAAGGTTATACACGTTGAAACTTTAATATGAAAATAAGGTTAAAAAATAAGCTACCCACAAAAAGTATTATGAGTTGGTAGGCCTAACAAATGGTACCTTCTCTAACAAACTAAGGGAATGATTACTCTATGAGAATAAAGTCAAAGCACCGAGCGGATATGCTTATGGTAGTAGATCTTCTTGAGAATGATACTAGAGTACAAAGAAGCCCTTCATATCCTAGAACCATGTGCTATGGGATGAGTCTTAGTTCTACCTTTGGGAAGTAGAACGCCTTCCACGGTGTGGAGTTCTTATGACACTGGATACCATACGAAGATAGTACGGTCTATGTCGGTTAATGCGTAATCTCATCATATGTGATGTACACTCTTATTATTGGATAGGTTCTACAATGTGTAGGTAGTTGAATGGGATGCTATCTATAGATTGGGCGAGTAGGCTTTGAAGATGCTAGGTGAGTTCCCTAGGTCTTCTCCAAGACTATATGTGAAGTCCTCTAACTTTTGAATGTCTCCTACATGTCTTAATGAATATTGTTGACCTAGTAAGTATGAAGAATATATAGGTTCTTACCTAGGTAGCTTTGAGGATTTAAAGGTGTGCTTGAAGAGGGTGTATGAGCGGTCTATTCATGTTTTACTTAGGTGAGCCTTAGAGTAACTTTAGGTAGAGAGTAAAAATTATGTAAAGGCTTATGTTATTGAATATGGACTATGTGATAGGTGATGAAATGGAATAAATTTACTTTGGGTAGTCTTAAGTATTACTTAGGTGTGCTTGAAAAGGGTGTATGTGCGGTCTCTTTTTGTGTTACTTAAGTGAGTCTTAGGATAAACTTAGTAGGGGTCCTAAGTGAATATGGTAATGTGATTGATGTTACTTTAATATGTCTTATATGTGTATGTTGTCGTGAAAATGGTTCTTATACTTATTTCATGAGATTTATATCAAAAGAGCATAAAAATCATGCTATATAGTAATATCCATTTTAGCATGGTTTTCTTGCATATTCACCTACTTATTGCATTAAATGTGCTAATTCCATATGTTGTCTATTTCTACAACTATAGGTGGAAAGTGAGGAGTCTGTTGGCAGTAAAGCTTAGCAATAGTATATTCTCTCAAGAAGACATTCTATGTCCTCATATGATTCGAGGACATAGTTATGTTTAGTTTTTGTTTTCAAATATATTGTAATAGACTTTGGTTTTACTTTTAACTTATGTATGGGTTGTGACCCTAAGATTTATATGTTTTTTAAGATGACTATGACGAGACTTAGTTTGCTTATGGTTTTTATAAAAGAGTTTGAAAAGTTGTTGTAAAAAGTTTTGATTCGCGCACTACTTTCATATATCTACGGAATGGATGATGTCTAAGGGCTTGTATGATACCTCAAAGAGGTCAAGTACTCCAACTGTCGACTAATAGTTCTCTAACTTTTGGGTGTAATGTAGGGTCGATCCATTTAACTTTGATAGAGGTAGTGGTTCCCAATTTTTCAAGCCTATTGGTTAAACCTGTGGGAAGAAACATTATGGGAAATGTCTAGCTGGTACTAGTGGATGTTATGGTTGTGGGAAGAATGATCCACGGTGAGAGATGATGTCCTACTCATGTTGCTAGAGGAAGGAAAGATACCGACAATGGTATATTTTCTGATCCTCCTAATGTTGTTCTTTGTATTATCTCCAAGCTAATAAGAAAGTAAATCCAGATGAAGCACTGGCAAGTTACAGTTCCTTATTTTGTGATGAGATCCTTAGGTGTTGATTTGAAATAGTTATACATGGGTGTCTCCCAAATGGGTTAGCATGGTAAATTATAGGTTTGATGGGGTTGTGTCTCTTTTTTTTTATTCCATTCAAGCTTGAGACTTGGAGATTCTAGTGGCATGATGCATGTTTTGGGAATCTTTAGTGAAAAAATAGTTTTCATGATCCCCTTATGATGTTTTTTGCATGTTTTCATGATTTTCTGTTTATATGGAAAAATTACATTTAATTACTATGTCCTTTACGTTGGTATTCCTCTATGATAAGTTGTTTAAATGTTACATGAGTTGAATTATGAGCATGCTTAAATGTGATATTGAAAATGTTGCATAATTGTGCTTAGAAATGTTGAAGTGAACATGATGGTATGTGGAGAAGGAAGTTCCTCCAATATTAAATGAGAAATGTGAAGTCTTAATGAATGTTGAGTTTATATGTGCTCTTTCTACCTTCTTGTTGTGTTTGGAGTCTATTATATGTTGAGCTTATGTCCCCGAACTAGCTATGTATATTGGATACTTTGTTGAATATATAATTTTGGGCTTATAGTCTTGAGTCATTACTCCTTCTGTGTTTTAAGTGTCATTTGGAACGACTGTTCCCACGTGGGGAGTATGTAAGGACCCTACAAATTAAAATAGGATGAACTAGAGCTTCACCTAATTTTAATGAGTTAATAACTTGTGAAAATGATGAGAAATATCATTTAGACGTCTGTTTACAAAGTTTTTAGGTAAAATGTCAAGGGAAGAAGACGATGTTTGAAAACTGGTCTTTGTGTTCTAGTGTGGTCTAGTATGTTATCCTTGATTTGGTTTGCTTTAACGTGTCTAAAAATAGTTTAAGTGACCCTTAGACATATATAAACATTTTTATGGTTTAAACTTCTAGGTACGACATCCCAAGGACCACCATAAGGGTCCTTAAGTAGGCCCCTAAGCTCAACCCCAAAACTGCCAAAATGGAGTAACCTATGACCATGACTTACAGCCATAATGTCCTTTGATGGGGCTTGGTCTTGATCCATAAGTCAAAATGTAGCGTAGCAAGCCTTAACTTTCATGGCCAAGTTTCAAACAAGTTCCACGAGGAAGTAAGACGGCCTGTCACACCACGTATGATCCGTAGGTGATGGTCGTGAGTGAGCACCTGTTTTTTAGGTTCAAATTGGACAAGCCAAGGGTGGCTTGGTAAACTCAACATTTTTGCTAAATAGATACTTTGAAAATTATTTTATGTATTTAGGGTATTCTAAGATAGATTAAAACATTTAAACATAGAATTTGACTTCAATCTTAGAAATCAACACACCTCTTTCGAAAAGGTTCTCTTAAGAACATCATGGGAGCTTAAGATCAAGTTGGACCTAGGGTTGAAGATTTTTATTGCTTTCTTCTTTAATTTTGTGGGGAATTCATCTATAAGGTATGTTGATCCTTCATCTAAGGCTAGACTTTCCCTAGAGTAAATTTCAAATTGTTTCCAAGTTTTCCTTAAGTTATGAAAACCCCCAATTCTTCATCAAATTCATGATTATTAGCATTAAATGGTTCCAAATGAATTGTTATGGCTATATTATGCTTTCATTGATGTTTTATGGTTAAAATAAACATGAACCCGTGATTCCTCTAATTCCATAATTTTTGCTTGTAAAGTGGGTTTGCTAATAAAGTTTGTCTTTTGGTGGACTTGTACTTAGATGGCTTTAGTATTGATTCCTATTTGTATCTATATCTATCTATGATGAATTGGTCATATATTGATGAGTTGGTGATCTTGGTATTCTAGGCAAAATATTGCTTAAATTCTCTTTTTATGTTGAAATTTTTTGAAGTTGAACAATGGTGAATTGTAGCATTGAAGAATGGTGAGTTGACTCTATCGCTTATTATAGTAGGATTTTTTTGTATGGTTTGATCCTCTTATAGTAGAGGTTTTTAATTATTGTTATTATTATGATTGTGTCCTTGAAGGTATTATGAGGTGAATTGAAGTGAGGCTTATGTTATTGTGTAGAAGGTTGCAGAATGTACTGTTAATGTGATCTTGTATAAGGTTATATCGTATTGTGAAATGGAAGCATGTTTCCTCTATATTACATTTAATGATGGTAGACTATGAAGAGTCATTATATGTTGATATGGTGTCTTGATTAGATAAACTTAGTTGTCCCTACTTAATAAATGAATGTGATCCATTGACTTGTTAGGGTTAGACATCCTTTTCTTTAGTGAATGCAAGAAAGAATGAATTGAATCAGCAAGACCTAGCATGGTCTATCCTTATGAAATTTGATAGGTAGACCTTTGTTGTGCCCTTCTTGGTAATGGTATTATGGGTAGGTAGGCCTAATGATGTTTACCTCTCTATTATACTTATGTAAATGAAATTACTCTATGGAAACTAAGGTAATACACCAAGTGAATATGCTTGATATAGTAGCTCTACATGAGTGTGAGACTAGAGTACAAAGAAGTCTTTTGAAATCCTCTAAACCATGTGCCTACATGGGATATATCCTATTTCTACCCTTTGAAAGTACAAGACCCTCCACGGAGTAGGGTAGAATTCGGATTCCATTAGTGTGGTCTCTGTCGGTTGTGATTGTTCTATCATGTGGGATGTGCACTCTAGCTATTCAATAAGTTCTACAACATGTAGGTAGTAGTATGGGTTGCTACCTACAAATGGCACGAGTCGGCTTTGCAGATACTAGTGTGGGTTCCCTAGGTATTCCATGACCATTATGTGAAGTCTCTTAAATGCATGAATGTCTCTTTAAATTCATTAATAAGGAAAGTTGACTTCTTAAGATGTGTTGAATAGGAAGGGTTCTTATCTTAGGTAGTCTTTAAATTGTGTTGAATAGTAAGGGTTCTTAGGTAGTATTGAGGACACTTAGGTATGTATGAAGAGGTTGTATGGGCATCCTCTTCATTTTCATATTTATGTGGGTCTTAGAATTACCTTAGGTAGAGGGTCCAAAAGATAATATGGGCTACATAATTAATGTGGTGTTACCTTGTGTATTATGTGGATATTATCTTGTACGTTGATGTTAACTTGTATTATGTCCTTCACACTTGACTTATGAAACTTTATCAAAATTGCATGAAAATCATTCATATCAAGTAAATGTCCCTTTTAGGATGATTTTTGCATGGTAATTATACTTAATGCTCAATTGTACTAATTCATATTTCCCTCTATTTTCTACAAAGTGTAGGCGTGTGCAAGTGAGGTGACCTCTAGAGTTGAAACTTGGGACTTAGAAATTCTTCCAATATTTGAGTATGTCCTCATATGTCGAGGACAAAGACTAATTATTGTAGTTTCTCTTTCATTACGTCTTTTGTATTGAAGTTGTATCTTTGTTACAATGTTAAGGTTTGTCCCTATGTTTGACATTTTTAATGTTTGGGTCTATGTGGGCCTTATTAGACTAGAATTCCATTGCCTATAAAGACTTTTTTTAAAAGTGTGTTGACTGTAAAGTCTGTTGATTTTGCATAAGTATGGTTTTTACTCCGCACTATTGATATCCTGCGTGAAGAATCAATGCTAAGGGCTTGTATAAGACCTATTCGTGGTCGAATACATCGTGAGACGACTAGGGGGTGCTCTCGGGTCCTTACAAATCCTACTTAAGAATGAGGAACTCATAGTCCAAAAATAAGAAGGCCTAAACGTAGAATATTGTTTTCAATTCTTGGGGGAAGAAACACCTCCAAAAAGGCCTCCTAAAAATATCTCAACTCACAAGTGGTGCTCCCTTAGCATATTTCTTCATCCATTGATCGAACCAGATCTTAGTGACACCTTTCATGCAACTAGCTCCAGCCTATTAGTATCACAACATACATGATCTATATAACCTTGTGAAGATCCTCTACAAAGTTTTTACAGTCCTCAGTTAAACTTGAACCAGTGATGTTTGGAGGATTCATCCTTAAGAACTCACGGATCCTTGAAGTGACCCACATCCTATTGAGCCCCTCAATGTTTCACAACTTTGTTGGTCAAAATTATAGCTCAACATCTACATAGTTTCACGAAATTCGTCATTGATGTCCTCTCCTTGGGCTTATACTTCTTGTGCATTAGGTACCCTTTGTTTCTGTAGTTCAACATTTCT